>JACJUY010001853.1:78386-111244 GCA_014220935.1 Platorchestia sp. MABIK | reverse complement strand
ATCGTTAATTTTCAAGTCATCATTTCTATATTAAATAACAAATTTAGAAGCCTGTTTATTTAATCCTTTAAAATAATCGAACATCAGAAAATACCAGAAAAAGACGTCATCGGAAAATTACTTATAAATGCGATCTAAATTCTAACAACGAGGAAAATCATTAAGATGGTAGCTGGACGGAGAAATTTAAGTTTGCTGTAATATAAAATGATATCTTCGAATCACACACGCACGAAGAACGTAACAGTTATGTTAATGGTCATCTTTTTTCGGTTAACTGCTGTCCTGTTTTTTTTAGCACCTAGCACTTTTTATTCGACTTTCATTATGTTTCATGAACTTCTTTCTCGACTTGCTATTTCGATGGACCTTGTGCATAGATTCTGCGTTCTCTCGAGTCCATGTTAAATGGTGCCTTCATCCGTCCTCTCTTCAATACGCCTTCGTTGAGGTTATAGGGTAGCTTAAACTAGCTTATAATCTAATCATATAATCTCGGCTATCTGTGAACATCTTCGCGCAGGCTGAAATCCAGCCAGGTTTTGTTTTAAAATCCCTCCAGGATCCTAGGCAGACGGTTAACGAAGTTTGTAGGCGTTTTCATGAATTTGGCCAAGATTAGAAAGCCACCCTCACGATAATATTTGTAAGCCTCGCTTTGTTACTGGCCTCAAAAGTAGCGTCGTCAATGCAAGCGTGTTATTTTCGACATTGGCTCAGAGGAGGGTCGTTAGCATCAGAACAATTACAGAGCGATCAAAGACATTGATCTAACCTCTTAGGCACGAGGAAAGAAGCATCTCCTAACTAGTAAAAAGAAAGAGGTGCATTGGGAGACGTGCAAGAAAATTTTGATCTGGTTATTATGCACCACACGGACGAACCGGCCATCAGTTTGTTGGCTTATGAGAAGATATTTACAGTTTCTTAGGGCATTCAACAGACGAAACGATCGCTGGATTGGCTTTTCGAGAACTGATGTTCGGCACGCAATGATCATTGAAATGTGAGCTAGCGTCATGACCCTCTGCGTGGTTTCGAGTGAAGATGACGTTTTTACCCACTTCTTCTTTGACAACGAAAAAGTGAAGCCGAATCCTGCGGCAATGTTTCACAAAATGAAATCGACCCATGGGTGAAGGCCAAGGCTTCAAATGAAAGCTTCATGTTCCAACATGACTCGGCTCCCGCCCACATGGCGAGTAAAACTGTTGATTTACTCAAGAGGTCCGGTGCGCGAATTTGAGAGAAAGACTTTTGGCCTTCCAATTCGCCTGTTCTGAACCAGTTTGATTCCTATTTTTGGTTGCAAATTGAGGAAAAAGCATACACGAAGCCCTACAACAGCGTTACAGCCTTAAGAAGGACATCAGAAAGGCATGGAGTCGTTGGAAATGACAGAAGATATTCGCGCCGTGTCCAGCTTGCGAAGAGAGTGTAGAAGCCTCATCATGGCTGAAGGTAATCATATCGAGTAAAACTTTTGTTTTCTTGGTCTGCTTCGCGAACTCTCAAAATTTTAAAGAATTGCGTTTCTTTTTCCTTGAATAATTACAATTTAAGCAAAGAAAGAAGTTGTTCGAATTTATCTGAAAGACCCTGAATATATCGATGGGAATCAGCGCTCCCAGGGGGAAGATATGAGGTCTCGAGCTGAAGAGTAGGTAGTCCTTCTCCATGTGGGAGTTAATTTTCTGTTTTGTCAAGGACCATCTTTTTACCAGTTTTAACTTCCGCGTTTTTCAGGACGTATTACTTTCATCTTCACTTTTCTTTATTTCACTAACTTGTTTCAATCTTGCTGTTTCTACGCGCAGGAGTGTGGGGGACCATCCTGTGCATAGATTCGCCGTTCGGCCCGTTCCCTTAATTCTATGTTGAATGTCTTCCACTTTTCTCTCTTGGGAACCGGTTAGGGAGGCTTAATCTTTATACCGGTTAGGGAGACTGAAGCTATAATTTGTATTCTTATCTGCTCTTGAACTGTCGGGGCAAGTCCTTTATTGCAATCTGGTGAAATAAGGTGTGGATTAATTAAAGACAAAGTCTTTTCAATAAAAAATATACTTATTGAATGAAATGAAAATTATCTTAAATTTTCACCTAATGGTAATAATTTTTCCAGTGTATTACCACTAGAAAAAGTACTCACATAAATGAAATTTTTCCTGACCCTGTTTGTCGTGGGCCACTGGTACATACGAGCCCAATAGGGTGAAATATTGCCTGTAAAACCAGTGCCCTATCGTCATGACTGTAGTATGATAATTGAAGGAATTCATTTTCTGAGATAAATCAATTTATTTTTGTCTAGCATTCCTTCTCAACTTACTGTTTGTGCGCGCCGAGATCTGTTGGGGAAACACACCCATGATAATAATTGAAAAATATATTTTCTTAGATACATCAACTTGTCTCCCTAGTGAAACTTTTTTGAAATATATACATAAATTAATCGTGTGAGTTTCGACTCGAAATTTTAACCCCTTGACGCCCCAAAAGACCATACGGTCCTCTTTCAGAAATCACCTTACTAAATTGTAATTTTTGTCAAATTTCTTCCTCACTCTTTTCTTTGAAGTTCACTGCCGAGTGGTAGTTCCGATGTCAGTTACAACCTGATGCCATTGCTAGTCGAATGAGCAGGGTTCTGATAGCTGTAATATGAGCACAAAATTACCGACATTGAAAGGTTAATTCTCCCTCTCGACCCAAGCGTATGTAAGTATGAGGTTAAACCGTCACTGTGAAAAACACAGTGACTGAAATGACGCACAATTACCTTAACTGGCATGAAAAATCCATTCGGAACTATGAGCAGCTGCTTTCAATTTTCCTCCAAGGCAGATTTTTACCAGATATTTTCCAACAGATTCGTTGGTAATACTCCATGAAGTTGAAAGATTTTAAGTGTCCATTCAGAACAGTTTCGTCTTAGTCGACCGCCTCAGGAAGCAAGAACTGGGCGCTTAATTACAACGGGTGTCCTTAACCTGTGAACTGCTTTCCTCTCCTTAGGGAGAGATTTTCGTACAATTTACATCGCCCTAGAAATAGAGCTGATTGGGTAAGTGTTCTTACTTCGCCTTCCTAAAAGCACGTAGCGTAGCCATAAAGTGACTTACGCTGTTTTCTGCGCTTCAACTCAGAATTAAATTGTTTAGAAATTCAGCCCCAAAGCTGCAGGACTGTTGAGTGACCTCACATGATATCCTACCTCGTTTTCTAGCAGGATTTTGCGAAGCATCTCGTTTAATCTTGCAGATCAGCTCCCATGTGTTAAATTTCTATGTTTGCATCATGTAGAACCTAATGAAAATTATTTTCTTCAGCGAATTCGAAGTAAATTCCGATGCAAAAGTAACCTCTCGACGCCCTCGCTCCAGGCGCAATCACCTCAGTTGCGCCCCGCTCCTTAAAAAAGTGACTGCGAAGGAGCTCAAACTGAATGCACCTGCAGGGCGCGAAGCTGTACTCGTATAGCACTGTGCGCCGCTGTGCTCTATACTGGCGTTTTTATGCTTGTTTAGCCAGGAATGTTATTCTCTGTGCACGGCAGCCATAGCAGGGAGAAAACGCCCATTGCTTTTACTCTATAACTGCGCGGATCGCTGCTGCTTTGAAACATTCGCTGTAAATAAACGAGATAGCCGGCCTGATACGGGGCATCAAAATCGCGGTGTTCTATACCTTGCTCTTATATCTCATGTTTATGAACAGATAATAAGCATTCCTAGCTTTGCATCGTCTGAAATTATCTGTCAAGGAAACCGAATTTATTAAATTTGTAACTACGCTCGAAAACTTTCCATTACACTTGCTCGCTAATGGTCTCCTTATATGAATCACCTCCATCAAGCAGGATAATTGCAGCGTCGGGCCGGGTATACGTGTGAGCTTCTATCGGTACGTTGACGTCGTTATGGTGTGAGCTTCGACATCTTTCTGGCACCGTTCTCAGGACTGTCATGTCACTGGAACCACGAATTGTGCTTGTAGAATTTTGCGTAATTTCGTGCTTCACATTTCTCCCAAACGCTGCGGAGCTCCAAAATGAAGGATATCTATGGTTAAGCAGTTAAGTTTCTCGTTTTTTTTAACAGAGTATACGAGATCCCACTGAAAGGTTTCTGTTGTATTTATTGAAAGAAAATGAAAATTTAACCGTACAGTCAAGATTCTAAATGTCGGAGATTCTCGACCCGCTAAAAATTGAGAGTTTCGCTGTTTAAATATTTGTTTGTTTGAAGAAGTGAGTTGATTCACATCTTCAAGCTGTTGTTTGTAGTACAAAGCTTGCTGGAGAGGCAACTAAGTATTAAATTATATTTTGTCGAAAAAAATACCAATATTTACTCACAAAGCTCCTTTCTAGTCTGTGTTAGCCTGATATTTTCAAGAACAACAACGATGTTTAAATTATGTTGCCAGAATTGACAAGCTCACTCGACACTGAATGATAGACACTCGCAGACACGACATTCTTTGCTGACCATTGCACCCGAGCCGTCGTCCTCTAGTTTGACTTGCATTAATAATGGTGAAGGACACTCGTTCTCGCGCGTCATCTCAGAGATGAAGGGATTGCTCAGCCTGAGTAGACGAAATAGGTTACTGCAATAAAATGAGTGACCACCGAGGAGCCTAGTAGCCTTCAAAAAGTATATGCTGTTACAAAGAAATCACGCACGGGATGAAAATAAAACCAGTCTATTATATAAGAGCTTCCTTGGTGCTGCCTATGTAGAACAAAGAAAGGTATTGTAAATTGAATTAGTTTTACTTAAGAAGTAACGTTAATATCCACTTATTTTTTGCAGCCTAGCGATGAAAGCAGCGATTTAAGAGATATCTTCGTTATGCAGAAACTTTTCATATGTATTTCATGCGTTTTTACTCCCCATAACAAGCGAGCATGGAACAATCTTTTTCAAATTAAATTTCCTCATGTAGGTCGAATTCACCGCGGTTGCCTTTTCAAGGCTGCTCATATTTACGGAGATCAAATGAATGATCCCCACCGAGGCCAAGATTTACATAGGCGCAACAAAAACGATCTGTCTGATGCACTCGGATTTGCAAGTCATTTTGTACGTGCAGCTGCTGCTTTTGCCCTGCATTCTGCCATCCGTAAGTCCAATCAGATGTCAAGTCATTGTGTCTGTTGTGTAGATTCAACTTTTACAGTGTATTATGTAATAAGTCCGACCAGATGTCTAGTAATTTTGTACGTGCAACTACAACTTTTGTCCTGCATTCTGCCAATAGTCCGACCGGATACCAATAACGCTTGCCAATACATTGTCTTGCATGAAATTCGTCGATCTGGAAACTCTAGACACTATTACCGCTCAATTTCAAATCAAAACCCGTGTTTGAATTTCTGTGATCTGAAAGTTTGAGGTTAGCAATCACAAAGGAAGCAGTTGACGAAAAGACGGTTCTTCAATGTTAGCAAGCAAAAAAAATTTGTGTGATGCTCAAAACTTTTCTAAAATGTCCCATAACCGACCCAATTTTGTGTGTTAACTTTTTACAAAACCATCATAATCAAGTGTGTCATCAATATACAACATTGATCTCGATATTGTCACACACTTTTGCGAATCATTTGCTTACGCGACACACGTGAGCGAATTAACATGACACATTTAGCGTAAGTCAGCACTTTTTTCCATAAATGTTTCACCATCTCAGACTAATCTGTGAATACACGTATTGACTGATAATGTCTAAAAAATTGAAGAAAAAAGCTGAAAATTTGAGGTTTTTGGAAAGAATTCAATTTCGTTTACGAATTCCAAAGACTGCCCATTTTTTAACGAGAAATTTTTGATAACATAAAGCGTAAATATGGGAATTAACTTTCTCGATAGCCTGAGCACGTCGTCGAAGTTGAGACAGCCAGTTGTACCAAGATATCTCTAAAAAACTGTGACTCACACAAGTTCGCAAAAATTTCTCTTGAGAGCTGTAGGTAACGTACGGTAGTTGGCGGATATTTCCAGTGCTTGAGCTGGCAGACGAATTTGTTCACTGCATTGTTCTGGCAATCAATATTTAGGGAATCAGTATTTTAGTCAATTTTGCCTGTTATCAGAAATAACAAGAGCTCTCTCACAACTTACGTCTTAAGCAAGGACCTTCTGCAAACATTCACCCGTGTGAATATTTGCAGTACATTAGTGTGGCTATCTTATCTTCTTCATGACAGCTGATCAGAAACCTGGCAACGACGCTTAGAGTAACTTGGAGCTAACTCAACCTTTTTGGTAAAAGTGTCACTTTCAAATGTTTCAAGGATACATTATTTAGTCTCAGCAACGAGCTCAATCTTACTGAAGTGCTACATGAGTTGTAGCTCTCATCGCATTGAAATCTGGATTGAGTCTTTTGCCTTGAGACGCTGATGTACTCAACTTCGTGCTTCGATGTGTAACGGGTGATCAAGATAGCAGCTGGATAGGAGGTTGGAACGCTTCAATCATCTCCAGATCTATCGACGATTTCTTGGAGAACGCGAACCCGAATGAGAAGTCGTTTTTATCTGAGAATATTAACTTTGAACTTACATGAACTAATCGAGCTGTAAATTTATTGTATGTAGTGTCACTTTTGCCATTATGTATTGAAGGTTCCATATTCCACGCAGTTCATTATTGAATTGTTCAAGTGTGAATGTTTTTGTTGTTCAAATACGAATATTATAATTTGGTTATACTTTGATAAGCAACTCGTGAAATTATACGATAAAAGAATAATTTGCACATTGAATCGTTTAGTCGGTTTGCGCTTCTCCTCAGGGGGAGACAACTATTGGATCTATGGGAATTAGCGCTTCATGGAAAAAACTACGAGGTCCCAAGTTAAGAGTTGGGTAGGCCTTCTTTTTGTTGAAATAGAATAGAATTTTTGTTTTGTTACAAGCCATCTTTTTTCGGTGCGCTGCTGTCTTGTTTTTTTATCACCTACCACTTTCTTCTTTAATTTCTATCTTGTTTCATGAACTTCTTTCTAAGCTAACTGTTTCTGAGGGCAGGATATCTTGTGTGGGAAGGTACATTATGAATAAATTCATTGTGCTAAGCTTCATACTAAATGGTGCCTTACTCCTTTCCTTCATTGGGACGCCTTTGTTGTGGTTCGAAAGGCTTAAAATAACTCATCAAATTTTGACCGTAATGGTTCAGGAGTCCCTCCCTAGGTATCCCTCCCAAAAAAGTGGTTCGAAATAAACAGGTTTTGAAATGTAAAATTATCTTTTATTAATTTTCGCCAATCTTAAATGCGATACGAAATACGAAATTAATGCGATACGAAGTATTTTAGCATTTAACCTCTCAATAATGGCCATGCACCTCTGAACGATAGATTTGAATTATGAATTTATTACAATTCTGCAAGATTTTTATACCGAGACATTTGAATAAACCATGCACTGCCTTGAAAATAACAGCCACAAAAAAAGTTAAGTTCGCTAAGGACAGTGTCTGAACACAGCTCAGGGTAGCAGCAGCTGCTAGTTAGCATAATATGCAATGGAGAACTGCAGAGCCTGGAAGTCAGTCGACTGCTCCCGCTGCGTAGGTTGACCTGTTCCAGCTCTGAAAAAGAACTTGACAGATGCTCCTGTTCTAGCTGTCTTGAGGTCATCCTATCGGCCATGGTGGGTTTTTGCCTCCGATATGGATTCTATTGAGTAATCGAACCTGACGTTTCCTTGGCAAAAGAAGCATTGTAGTGTAATGGAGTGTGTGATACGGGGTGAGATGACGGTATTGGTGCATGGGAGAGCATCTGTGTAGTAGCAGCTGCAGGCGCTAAAGTGCTCAGTGGGTCTTTGTCACTACTTCAAATAATTTTCAATAACTGGAGACACTAAATGAACGTACAATGAAACTTATGGTGTTGCTAAAATATCAATGGCAGTCACGATGCAGTTTTCCAAGAGATGGCAATTCGGAGCTTATAGAGTTTCATAGCTTTTTAGCTTTTCAGTTATTTTTTCGAAAATTGAGTTCTACGCTACAACTGATAAACTTTTACGCGAATTACCAATAGTTTTTTTGAGTGCATTGGTGTGTGAGCTACACTTTGAGTGTAGCTACTACTCGTAAGAGACTCTCATCAGTAAGTTTTTGTCTGCTTGAGATGTTCCAAACTACTGACTGGTTACATCCTTTGAATAGATAGGAAGCTTAATCCTTTTGTATACGTAATATTGATCATCCAAACCACGAGAGAAGCGTTTTTTATAACCTCGCGATAATGGAATCAAACGTGCTTTTTACGCAAATGCCGCCTGTCTGGCTACCTCTTGCACCTTGTTTGGAGTGATAATGAGAAATAGGACACCCAGTAGAATTTTAGCAGCCGCTAAGAACACAGGGTATCTCGTTGACGGAGAAAAAATGTGCTGCAAAGCGACTCGAATTTTATGGCCTACTCAGTAGCGCGAGGGTAGGCATCAACAGCGCAAGCATACATGCAGATCTTGATCTTCTGGCGATAGTAGAAAACGAAGAAGACGAGAAGGAGAGATGGAATTAAGGAAACGCTTTTGCTCAATGAGCTTGAACTTCACTCACCATTCCTTATGATTAGAAGCTGAACTGTGTATTTTCAGCAAAACATGTAGAAAATGTAACGATCGCTGTATATGTTCTTTTTTGAATTGAAAGAGTCCATGGCTTCTTTGTTGGTGAGGCAGTCGAAGTACGTGATCGGAAGAAGCCCAATAGTTTTCTGAAGTCATGGGTGAAACATGAGTGTACTGATGAAAATGCTAATTTTTTTTGCTGATACCTTGGGCTAAAAGTTCATCGACACTATGGCCGGCTGGTCTTTCCAGGAAGTCTCATAGCTTTCTCTCGGTGGTGAAAAAACTAGCTTCATCTCAAGAAAAATGATCTATGCTCTTCAGACTTGGCCCCTGATCTGGCGTACTGCAAGATTTAGGTGATGGCTTTAGAGAGCGATATTTCAGCAGCGCACATGGTTAAGAGAGTTGTAGGTGAATTCTGTGAGTCATTCGCGCAGTCTTTGAAATGATGTGCACGCTTAAAGCAGTTTTATTTAGGAAGTTAGACATGTGCTTCATGGGTCATTTGCTGGTTTTCATTCACAGAAACTCGTTAACTTCATTTTTTTGGTTGATTATAAAGAAAAAAGCATGAAATCATAAATGTACATGGACTAATACACTGAATAATTTTTGTGGCTCATTTGTGCTTCCTCTTTATGGATTGCAGCACAGCAAGTGACTCAATCTTTTGTTTTACGTAAGACTGGAAGAAAATTTACTGTTATAGACATGTAAATTTTCGCTTGGGGAAGCAAATATCTGCTTGCTGTTAGTGCTCAATATATTTAGCAGCCGAAGTTAACCTCAAGGAAATTAGACTTCTTCATGGTAGGGGATACAGAATTTTAAGGGGTAAATAAATTTACTTATTCCCATTTCATCTGGTATATTTTCAATTGTCGTTTGAGCAAGTTTTCCTGGAAATATTTTGCTGTAAATAGTAGATTTAATTATTTTATCCTCGTAAAAAGCATGGTTATCAACTGAGCTCTGGATTAATTATTCAGTTTAATAAACAGCCTGATCGAACGGGTTACAAACAGCCTACAATGGTATTCTTAAAATCCATGATTGCCTTGATGGTTTAGTAAATTTTCTATCTTTGACCGTCCACAATTATTTCAACAAAAACATAGGGCGCAATTTAATGTCCTACTTTCAGTGATGATGTGGGGAAAATCCAGCGTCGTTTTCACACTGCTGAGCCTTCACTATTTCCCAGGGAGCAATATTATTGATTTTCTGGTCAAACTTCATAAGCTCAGCAAAAACCATGTAATTTTTCATAAATAAAATTTAACGATAATGTTCAGTAAAATACCACTCAAAATTAAAAATTGAATTGACGTTCTCAAGAAAACATGTAGAGCGCACAAATGTTATAAATTAAATTAGATATGTCCTTCTATACTAGCGGCAGTGTTCAGGGTTGATTCGTTCACTCTGTTTTGTGCACACAGTCTGCTACAAATGTTCATTTTGTGAAAGAAAGAAATTTCTCATTGTTTCTTCAGCAAATTTTTACAAAAAATGTTTCTTCATCCATTTTGAATTGAATCTCTATTCGGGAAAAGCATGATTACTGACCAATTTGTCGGTTAAAAGTAATCATATAAATCACCTGTTCTAATGGGCAACAGGTGGTTTCGTATACATATGAAAACGCTGCTTGTTCAATGTATTGTTGATTGCTTGTTTGCTTGTCGCCGTCCAAAATCTGTTCTCAGTAATAATGTAAGGCGAAATTCTACATCCTTCTGTCAGTAGTACGAAAGGGTAAGACTTAAATTTGTTTTCAATCTATATTGTGTGTACGATCTGTTACAAAGATTAATTTTACGAAGACGTACTAAATATTATCTATGATACATACGCAAATTCATCACACAGGTCATGGGTTGTTAAGTAATATTTATTTTTTAAGTAAAGAGACAACAAAAAAGTTTTTAGTGATTTAAAATATTTTCTACATATCACCTCTCATGCTGAGGCTAAAACCTATCTATTTCATGGAAATTAGAGCTCCCAATGTGCAACTATGAGTGTCCAAGCTGAAGTCTTTCTTTTGTGCAAATGGAATAGGTTTCCTGTTTGCTACAGACCATCATTTTTCGGTGCACTGCTATCTTGTTTTTAGCCCCTATTAATTTCTTCTTCTCCTTCTTTAACTTTTATCTTGTTTAATAAACTTCTCCCAATTATGCTATTTCTATGCGTGTGGTTTGGGGATACACCTCGTGCATGGCTTCCCCGGTCCCTTCATTAATTCTTTCTTCTTCCTCTCTCGGGAACACCATTCTTGTGGTTAGCGAGGCTGAAGCTAACTTATGACCTAATCCTCTACACGGCAAGTTCAAGCCCCAGATCACTTTTTTTCATTTATAAAAATAGTAATAGTAAAAATTTCCTGGTTTACACACACTCGTACTATCCCCAAGCTAGCATCTATGGCCGAGGATTTTGATCGAATATTCAAAAAGTTTTGCAATTTCCATTACGGATGTGGAATTGCCGTCTTGTTTAATTGCTTCAGTATTTGGCTCAGCGAAGTTGATGCGCTAACATTAATAACATTAGCAATAACTAATTATTAAAATTCAGCATTTCCCGTATTGATCTGCGCTTAACCGTAACAAAATTCACCAATTACGCCACTAAAGTTCAAGAATAACCTTACTGAAACTGAGCAATTACTGCTGACATTGAGTAATAACTTCACATAATTAAGCAATTACGATATTGAAATTGAGAAATTACATTACTAAAATTGAGCAATTACCCAACCGAAATTGAGCAATTACCTTACTGAAATTGGTAATTGCGTTACTGAAATTGGGCGATTTCTTTACTGAAATTGGTAATTGCGTCACTGAAATTGAGCGATTTCTTTACTAAAATTGGTAATTACGTCACTGCAATTAAGCAATAACGTCACTGAAATTGAGCAATTACGTCACTGAAATTGAGCGATTTTTTTTACTGAAATTGAACGGTTATATCACTGAAAGTAGGTAATTACTTTTCCAAATTCTACCACTGCCTCACTAAAATTCATTGATCAGTTTACTAATGCAAACCATCAATTCATTAAAATGCAGCTGTTATTATGTTTCGATTTAGTCATTTGCTGCAAAGCATCCAGTGATCGCTCAATCCATATTTAGCAACTATTTCATTACCACTCAGTAATTCTCCGTAATAAATGAGTTTAAGTTCGATCTTTTTTCCTTCTGCCATGAAAAGTATGTCTAACTTATGCACAATAGAGGTAGATTTGTGGACAATACATATCAAAACGTAATATGAACTCTCAAGCTCAAGGTTACCACAATTAAATAAAACTGAGATTGAATTCGTCATGTGAGTTTTCTTCGCTCTTATGTATGATGAATGTCAGTAAAATGCAATTTGAGGCATCGATATTAGCCTGCGACGAAGGTACAAAATGTTTTTGTCTCAGTTAAAATACGACGCCGATCGAGAGTAGGCCTCCTGATCTAGCATGGGGCTTAAATCAATCAAGTAATCACGCGTTCAAAAGCTGCCGCAAAGGTTGAAGTCTCTCACTCAATTTTGAATGTGCTCGTTATTTTCATACACAATAGAATCTTCAAAACCCCTTCATTCGAGGTTATAGTAAACGTAAATACAAAAAAAAAAAACAAGCACAAGTTATGTGTAGCGCTTAGTAAACTTTGCTAACATTTCTTATCCTACTTCTCGTCTCATCAAATTTCAATGTTCAATCATCTTGAGGAATTACTCTATTTGCGCATTTAGAAGTATTCACATATTTACCGAAAAATCTTGCACGATTTCTCCTGGCAATGAAGTATTAGTGATTCACAAGTAACTTTTACAGTAACATGTTCCTCAGTTTCTACACAACTAAGTAACTTTATTGATAGTAAACTCTGAAACCTACTGCATAGTATTTTCTGAGCCACACTTCTAACGTAAATGAACTGTATGTCTTTCATTCCTTAGAGTGTATTTAAAAGATTACTGGGACAATGACGCTTTTCACGTCCTCAACACACTTTTGCTTACGAATATGCACGTGTTTGTGGAATAGCGACGATAGCTGAATCATGAATGCAAGAGTTTTTTGCTTATAAACTGAGAGAATAGAACAACTTTGTTTAATTGTGTTCCGTAACTGTCGCATTTTACTTATGCTAATTTACTCCATGCTCACGTCATTACGCTGGCTTAGTTGAGTTAATTTTTTTTAAGAAATTCCATCACCGCTGATCTCGATGTATCTATTCTACCTGAGTACTCGTATACCCATCCATGTCTATCCATCCATCCATCCATTTATCCAACAAGCGAAATTGGCGCGCCTACTAGCTGCGATATCTCCAGCAAAACAGCAGAATTCGTTAAAATCTTATTTGAGTGTAGTAATTTTGCGATTGTTGTACAGAGTTGAGTTTTCATTTTACTTCACACTAAATCCTTGTGAACAAATCTGTGAATATATATATGCGCTCTGCTGTGCCCTTTATTGTATTTTAGTGCCTTCATTTCTGTTTCTTTTTCGCCTATTATTTTCCGAAATGCTCTCTTGCTGTTATTGCAGGTTGACCTGAAAAAATGAGCCCCAAATTTCGATGGGCGTAATTTTTTTATATTTGTCTCCATAAAAAGAGACTGCAGCCACAACTATTTCACTTCGTTTTGAACATCATACTAAAAAAATTAGAGTCATTGGTGTATTCTTTATTCTAGTGCATGTGCTCGAGATGACCACCATTCATCGCCGTGCATTTCTTGAAGCGTAGCGCATAGATGTCGATATCCTTACAAACAAACCGAGGAATGGCTCTTTTCGTCTCCCTGAGGGCCTCCTTCAGTTTGAAGATTTGTTGCGTTTGTGGGTGTCGCTTGTCCTAAGAAATAAAGGCGATCACTGAATAATTAAGAAGTATCAGAAAAAATGCTTGCGCACACCCACAAAAAAAAAGGCTTGCAGACCTTTTTTTTTGTCACCCGGTGTTTCCAAGCACCAGAAGCTGACTGTATTAACTAGACACTCTACTATGTTTTCTTTACATTGTTGGTATATTTTTCAATAAATCATATGGAGGAGTGAGGTGATGAATACATCAATGAGAAGGTAATTTAATAAGATGAGCAAAAGAATCAGGTATTCTCTGCGTGCATGCATCTCGCTTGTACATGCGTACACGCGTACACGCGTCAATGTACAACACGCTTGTACATTGTCCACGCGTCAGCAAGCAGACCGCAGCGGCGCCAGGCCCCCGAAATGCAGGTCTAATTACAGTTACCTTCTCTGGATTTCAGCTGTTGCCTTGCTAACCCGCTTTCTGAACGGAAAGTATCAATTACTGTCAACGCTTATAAGGTTCTGAGTGGAAAGCTGATCCTGCTATCGGCTTGGCGACGACCGACTCGCTCTGCACCCTAGATTGATAGAATTTTTTTTGTTTTTTGATGACTGGCTTGACCTATTTTTACACACGATTCTACGATTGCGATTTTAATGTCAATTTTGAGTATTTTCATTTGTTACGCTACTCTATTCACTCTATTAATCCACTGAGAAACTTTTCGAACATATGATAATAACTGTTTGAAATGATTTAAAAAAGTATTTTCTACATAGTAACAAATTGAAAAAAAGCAGTTTCTTACGAGTACACAGGGCAGAACTATAACTGCTGAACTTCGTTCGCATGAGGGACTAGGATGATTAAGTATGTTCCTTTACGCCCTGTTTCAAACTTATTCTTTTCCTCAGATAAGTACCGTCTCAATATTAAATTTTATTTTTGCCTAAAAAAATATCGTCCACTAATTTTCGATGGTAGAATTTGGTTCGTTTCCTCCTAAGAAAGACTGGAGAACAGTGCGACTAGTGTGCCATGCCGTTTGACATCAGCATTGCCATGAAGTTTGATACAATGTGCGTACATCAGATATCTATTTAGGTTACTCTGTGTGCACCCTGCCACTATTGAAACATTCTCTCAACGATACGTAATGTAGTATCGTCTTCTGATATTTCTATTTACATTCGATAGTCCCTTTACTTTCGAATGCTTCTGGGATTAGAATTTCCAACAATTTTCAACAAATATTTTGACTAGAGCCGCGGGAAAAATACGAGTTGCGCTGTTAATCTTCTTTTCTGAAGCTAGTTTTGTGCCGAAGAAGCGAAGTAGAAGACCGACTGACAACAGTAACCTAAACTCATTCTGGCCCATCTGTTTTTCTTGATTCAAAAACGTATTCTATTCCTAAAAAATATGCTTTGGAGTTTGGGATTTAGACTTCCGACAAAAATCCAAATAATCATCATTTCCTGGATTACGGACTAAGTTTGATTGTTTTTCAGAGAAAATTTATGATCATTGTTGAGCGTTGAAGTTTTTTGGTGTCTTTTCACGAGTAAGAGAGGAGGTGCTGAGGCCGAGTCCTACAAGCTATTGTCAAGTTCTGAAAAATATTAGTCAAAATGCCCTTCGTCATTAATTATTTTCCCTTTGCAACAGTTTTTCTATCGTCCGAATTATGTATGAGAAGCAGGAGTCTACCTGAGTCACCACATCGTTCAACGGTCTCTGAGTGGTATGCCGACAAGCACGAGAGTATGTTTAGATGTATGTACAAATATACTTTTAGTACATCGAGTTGAGTGTGTTAAACCTTCAGTATTCCGAATTCACCGAAAGATTAGTTAAATTCTCACCGTCTTGCTTTTATTCGAATAAAACACTAACACATGCGAATATTAAAACCTTCAACAATAAATGTGCACTCAGACTGACTACCATGGCTGCTTGTTGATAACTAGAAATGAACCCGTATAGCTCAAAAGTCAAGTCTCAAAATGCTTACTTCTTGTTTGAATTAGATTCTGGAATTTCTTACCCGATGATATTTGTGACGCAATTTAACAGTCAAAGGTAAGCGTAAATCTTAAATACTCGCAAATTACTGGCGAAATGATAGATGAATATTGATAAGATAAATAACTTAAGCTAACCTGGGAAAATCAAACAAACATCGTTTCCAAACTGTTTCCTCGCTCGAATGATGCCCAAATGATGCCCAAGACGAAACTTTTTATTAAACTAAACTTTCAATTTGACTTTGCGGCATATGTTTTAGATATGTTTAACTTATTCCTGCAAAAATTTTAGTACACTAAATTATTGTTTAATCTTGATTCCAGAATTTGCTTATTTTCTCATAGGTTACCAAAGAAGCCTTATAGCTTCTTTGGCCCTCAATTTTGTCTCCTGGTTTATAATTATAATTGTGCCTTATACGTGCAAATTAATGGGCTTACTTGTGGCAATAAAATTTCAAATCTCACTCTTTTAATCATTGCTAAATACTTTCAATGCCATCAGGCTCGTCAAGTAATTCTGTAATTTTTCGCCACTTGAAAATCAACCTAATGACAGCGAGCGCTGTGATTGAGATTATACTCAATTTCGTGACTCTTGGAGATGTGAAAACTAGAGTGTATTCATGAATAACTTTGTGGCAGAATCTAAACATTTACATAATATGCGTGAAAGAATTTGTTGGGATGTGCTGGTTGGAGTTAGAGAAAGAAGTACGATGATCATTACTGAACGGGTTCCGTCCAATAAGCTAGACGAAATGCTCAAGACTTTGTTGTAGCTGTTCAAATAATCCCATAGTCTTCAAACTTTTGTTTGGGACTAATTTGTTGTCGTAAATGCATGATCAAACATTGGAAGTGATGCTTTTTTCAAAGCATAATTTGTTGTGTGATCATTTTACGAATCATACCAATGTACGATATCGCTGCACCAAACGTGTAGCCCAACAATCTTGTAGCCTCCATCCCATGCGAGGCGTAGAATCTGCAGGTGATAACTGAGTCACAAGTCACGTACGAGAAATAGTGAAATAAGTCATATAAGAAGTACTGAAAAAATATGGTACTTGATCACAAAAACGAAGGATGAGTTCGTCGGTTCTGAAAGTGCTTTTAGTAACTGCTTCGAAAATTTCTTGAATAATGGAAACAATTATTATTTACTTATGGGTCTTATTAAAGCACCCTAAGAATCCCTTTTACTGATATTGTATACTAAAATTTAATCTGAAAAGTTTAGCAAAAGGTTAATATTTTGGAGTCGAAAATGTTGAATAATTCTATTACGCGTTTGCACCAGCATAACTTGACAGCGGAGTCTAAAATTGATTCATTTTTAACTCTGAAATTTTCTTTGTGGCATCTATGGAATACGTCAAATCGTTCGTTAACTCTCGTATCTGAAGGCAGTGTCAATCCTTATGATGCTCAATAACCTGATGTCTCAGTGACGTGCTTTAAAGACACTATCTCCAGATATCTCTTGTAAGGCTCCCTTTTTTATTTGTAGCTCATTAGCCTGATTGAATGTTTCTCTCTCCGCTCTACTTCTATCAAACTACGTTTTTGATTGGGGAGCGTAGCATATTTTGATAATTATTCTGAATTTATCTTGAGGGAGACATGAACACTATTCATAATCGCCAACAAAAACGCGACGGCAAACAACTTTTAGCTTCTGAAGCCTTGCTTGACCACTACAGTTGGGAAGTGGAACTCCATATCGGCAAAACGACGTTAATGCCGAATCGAGGTTTCAAAGTCGGACTTGTGGTTGGAGAAATTTTGAGGCCGCGAGTCGAGTGCGGATCAGAATAATTATGAAGTGCTTTAGTGTTATACGAGTCTTATTTTATTGAGAAACGTTACGAAAGAAAATGACTCAAGCTGAATGTCGAGATTTACGTAAAGAGATACGTAGTAAATATAAATATATTTTAGTATATTTCTTTAAAGAAGTGTACAAATCTATACTTGAATATAGTGAATTGAACACCAACGCGATTAACAAAGTCATGTCGAAAATAAAAATCATGAAATGAGTTGAGCACATTTATCGTGCAAACGAGTAAACTGTATCGTGGACCATGCAGCTGATGATGGAGGCACTGTAAGTGAGGCAAGCGCCGTGTAACTCATTTGAGAACTTGACAGCAGAAGTTAATCTTTCTGGTGATTTTGTTTGATTTCGTTCCAATTAGGCCGACAGTCTCGAGCGGTATTTTCTTCTGTTAGTAATTACCTCGATATCTCTGTTTGAATAAGGAACCTTTTTTGAAATATGTGACGTCAATATTTTATTTTTCTTTAAGTTTTTGTCATAACTTATTGCTGCTATTCAAACCGCTCGAATTAGCGGAGTGAAAACGTAGTTGAAGTAATTTATCGAAAATACGAAATCGTTCTTAAAATTTATCATTCACCAGTAAATGAAAAGTCTGACCTAAGTGTTAGAACCTGATCTGAATGGTAGAAAATGTGAGTACAGGTACGTCGAATTTTTCTGGTTGCAGCTTTAATCATGATGAATTCAACTCTCTATGATTTGAACTGCAGTCTGGTGTTCGTCTTCTTTGCCCATTAACTCGTTTCTGAGGATGGAACATTTGTTTCTTCTTAATGCCTCGTAAAGATAAGGATGAAAACTTTTCTTTAGGTGATCTTATGCTAGGCGGCGCCAAGCAGTGCACCCGCAAGTGCAGCACCCAATGAGCGGCCCAGAAGCTGGTGGCGGGAACCAATGGGCGCCCTCGTAAAGGCTGCTACATTCGGCAACGTGGATGGGGCAGTTACTGATGACCTACCTCTTCTAAAAAGTCTCAGATAAGTCTGGAGTACTGAACTTGGTGGCGCGTGGTGAGGAGGTATTTGTACTTGCGTTGTGCTGTAGCCAGATGAAGCGAAAGATATTCGTAAGCTTGTGACCTAGTGGTATTTACCGAGTGCAAGTGAAGCGTTTTAGGTTTGTGAAACTGATGATGACCAAAAATCTTTAAATTACGATATTGGGTACATCTGATGTTGTTGACCGTAGAAATGTTTGAAATGATTCGGAAAGTGGCTGGTTACAATACTGGGCTGTGTTTTCTCAATGTCGTCATCCACTACGGCTACTACAGTCCCTGAACCAATCTATCATGAGCTCTACTATCCTCGACCAGCGTCATCCACTGCACCGGCAAAACCTGTCATTCCAGTTACCGAAGAGCTGTGCAAATCAGATTTTACTGAGTCAGTTACGTCAGGAACCAGCAGTCGCGATGTTTTTATTCACAAGGATGAAGTTCCGTTACGTGAAGAAGCACACAGTGTACCAACAAGCTTATTCAAAGAAGAGCAACTTTATTCTGAAGAGAAGGCGGTATTCAAACAGGAAAGTTATGTTCAGTATTCTGCAACAGCCCAGTTTTCCACACTCAACTCTAATGAAACTGACTCGCACTGTGGAGATACAACCCAAGCTCGCGGACCAATTAATATTTCGTCTCCTCTTCAACCTTCTTCGGACTTCTATCAGCCGGAGGGAAGCTTGGTTGTGGCAGGCAATGAAAATGAATCGGTCAGTGGTTGTGCTTTTCGTGAACATGCATTTTCTCCGATTTTTTGTACAATTGGATCATCTCGGTCTCTCGGCTTTGATGATAATGCATCTCACTTTCGAGAAGTTGAAGCTGCCAGTTGCTCATCTCATGATGAACTTTTTACTGGAAATTTATTTCAGTATCAGCCTTGGAGTGACAGTGACAAGCAAAGCCAGAAATGCAAATCGAGTGAAAACATTAAAAGCGAAGAGCCGCGAAAGATTGATGAAGTGTATAGGCGATGGAGTAATATGGAAGCAGGAAGTCATTCTTTAGGCAATAACGAACCCAATTTTTCAGCTGGAACTGACTGCTCAAGAGAAAATTGTTTTTCACCACTATCTGTGAAACCACCTTTAAGTTTGGATGCATTATTAATTAATATTCCAAAAGATCCTGAAAAATTTGATCATCAACCTCATTCGAATTCTGTAGTTCAGACCCCGCTAGAGTTTACAAGTACTCCAAATATTGGTGCACCAAAATCAGACGAGGAATTCTGCGAATGGTCAGAGCTCGACCACTCTCGCAATCTATCATTTCACGATGTCCCTGGAGCCGCTTCTGTTCCCACAGCAGAGGACGAATATGTGGCGGGAATCATCTCAAAGGATTCAGCCGTTATGAGACAAAGCATACCATTCGATTCTAGTCAAAACACTTCGCTCAATGAAAATGATGGTACGACTGACTTCAATGATCTCAAGGCGAGTTTACTTTCTGCTCGTGATGAGGCAAGAAAATCTGGCTCAAGAATAGAAGAGGATTTTTTAGAAGAGTGGATGAGGTGTTTGACAGGGGAAGAATCTAAACCAGTTGTTAATGAAGATGGCATTGTTTGTGATAACGTAAGAAGCTCGTTAGGTTGTAAATGTACTTCTGTGCCAGAAAATAAGCCACAATTGTGTTCATGTGATAGATTAAGTACAATTGTAAGTGGAAATATTCAGTATTCTCAACGAAACAGTGCTCTGAACAGAGAGGCTTCGAGTTCTGAAAAATATGTACATTTTTCAAGCGATAATGGAAACAGTGCCGGCCCATTGGAGCTTGAACGCGTCAGCGAAGCCCTTTGTTGTGATGAAATTGAACAACGAAGAAGATTTTACGGTCGTGAGGCTCTGGATTTAGCGGCTTCCGAGCGCGATCCTCAGCTGGCGGCTATTGTGAACCAGGGATGGCTTGCGGACAATCAGCAAATCATCCCTCCAAAGAGGGGGGTGAAGAAACGAAGGTGCGTACGTAATGAATTCTATTGGAGCTCTGTTTTCAAATGTTGCTTTCTCATTGCACCGTTAGAGATTGCTTATGAGCGTTTCACAAGTAGCTCAAGCGTGCTCTTTCTTTAATTAACATGAAATCTTCCTGACTCCCGCTGTCTTTCATTCAACACCGCCATTGCTGTTTCTTTGGCCGAATCGAGCCGATATTTCTCTCGACGTTTTTGAGAATCGGATATTTATAGACATGCAAAACATTTTGAAGTAAGACCCATGAGAAAGAAACTAGTATTTGGACTTGAGAATTCTAGAGGACAACATGCACGGGGTGATCCGGTACATGAACATAAGTATAGAATCATGTATCAGGTTGGTTCAAAAGTAATGTCCGATTTAAAAATCTTAGGTTAAGATGAATAAGCCTTTGACTATAGAAATATTTATTCATTAATATACTCTACATTATTTTCAATGACCTCATTTCACCTTTCAACAAACTAACAAATGCCTCTCTTGTGAAATTCTGTTTAGAAATTAGAATCAAAATACAATTTAGAATCAAAATACAATTTCAACTCATTTTTTTATTCCTTCTCTTGTTGTTAACCTAAGTCCAGTTAAATAGTTCTGTAATCCTCAGAACAAATGGAAATCAGAAGCAAGTAGTATTGGCAGCGTCTGTTTTGCAATTTCCCTTGTGGTAACAATAGGATTCTTGGACACTAGAACATTCAACTGATCGGAATCAAGTGTCCTTGGACGACCTTTCTTTGGTTCATCTTTTAAAGTGAAATCACCGTTTCGAAAGCGAGAAAACCATCTCCTGCAACTTCTTTTACTCACTCCATCACCCCATAAGTGTTCTGAATAGACTTTGCTGCCGCACTTGCTCAACATCGCTATGAAACTCGTACAGTAGAACATTTCTAATGCGATCTCTGGATGGAACAAACGTGGATGTCAATATATATGATGAGTATGAACGTAACAGAGATAATCTGAAAGAAAATAGTTTAGTCTGAGAAATATATTACACTTATAACAGATTGTAAATAATTGACAATTTTAATTTCAAACATCCGTTCCAAAAATCGGACATACTTTGGCACCAACCTGATACGCGTACTGGAGGAGCCTGAGTTGGAGAGACGCGGAGCAATTTGGTATTTTGATGGAAGAAATTTTCTTAACTTGAACGAATGTGAAACTACGAATAAATGTTTTTTAAGAAAGTGTTAAATCTCAATTGCGTAATTTGGTAGGTTATTTCTTAGTAACTCGGTAGTAAAGCTTTATTAAATTTTCTCTTTAGACTGGATCATTCTTGGGTCTACGCTACAAGATTAAATTACTCAATATTTGATATAAGTAAGGGTCAAACCTAACGTAAAGTCTTGTCTGCACACACTAGCGTACAGCACGCATTACTTGTGCGGTCGATTTAACATTTGATGCCAATAGTTATCACAACATTTGCAAGACACTTTGAACATGTGCCAACTTCATTCGCATCGTGTTTTCATATAATCAAATCATGTAACTGATTTTCTAAAATATCTGTAATTACATTTTACTGTTTCACAAAGACCGGCGACAAAAGATTCTGATAGAGATGGTCATTCTTAAATGTTTCTGGTCATCGTAAATGATTTTTCATTTCGGAGAAAAAATGCTGATCCTTCTTGCATAGAGTACGTTAGGCGCTTCACAGTACTCCACAAAGCCAAAGCACGATTCGTCGCCATCTGAACACTTTTCCATCGCAGCCAAGCGCTGTGGTGACTGCTGCATACGGCGAGGAGCGGTTAATTAAGTATCTCTATAATTCGCATCATGAAAGTTAACGAAATGAATGAGTATATTCAAAATCCTCTCAAATATTTTCTTCAATTGAGTGAAACCTATAAAGCGCAAATAAACTTAAACATTAGTTATTTTTAGGATAGTAGTGAGAATTCGAAGCTAGAAAGAGCCACTTGATTGTTATTGTTGTGCTTCGAAACAAGCTGAGGGGAACTCATATTTAGTGAGAATCATTTTCTCCAAAGCCAGTTGATGCTGCATTAAAAGAGAAGGGACACAAACGCTTCAAAAAACCATTAACGCGCTGTTAAGGGTCACTGTACTCGATATTACGGTTGAATTGTGCTTTAACATCATGTTAATGTTCCGTGTATGATATTTGCTTGTGAGGTTTGTAGCAATACATGACTCAACGATCGCCATGCTTCTCACATTAGGTCTCGCATGCCTCCAAGGGAGCGAGCGGCCCAAATTTGCATGTTATTCTAATTCTAAGTCGGATGAATAAAGATTTGGACTGATCAACTAGCCTAAGTGTTATAAATTAGTTCAGAGTTTTCACAGAAGCTATGCAGTTATTTGTCTCTTTAATAAAAGCAAAAATTAGGTTCAGGCGCTTGATTTGCGCTGACATTCCTTGCTAGCAATACATTTTTAATTGTATTGCAAAAGTATTTAAACTGTTCACAACTGCTCAACATTTTCGCTGCTTCAACCATGCTTTTGCATAAATGGAGAAATTTAATCATTCGCTCACTCCTGCTGTTCGCTGTTAAGCTTTGCATGATCTTATCAATTTCATTGAATTAAGGGGCTTTTGTGAGTCCCATACTCAAGGATCGGCACCCACGATAGCCGTCTCGCTAGAGTGTGTTTGGGTTTACAGACTACTAAGCGAATCACTTCTACTGCACAATATCATTCGAGAATATCTGATTAGTGCTGAAAAAAAATCAAAATTCCCTCATATTTCCTCAGCGATCTGGAGTAAAATCAGTTTTTGTGTAGCATCAAATTATTGTATTTCGCACGATAAACAATTTTTTCCATGAACCTGCTGTGTTTTCGAAATATAGTTGAAAAATTTCCGGCTCACTAAAAATGACATTGAAGATCTCTCCAAGTTATGTTAGAGTTTTGTGCGAAATATCGCCACCTATGGGTTGTGGTGCTCATTGCAGGGGGATGCAACTATTGTATCCACGGGAATTAGCGCTCCCAGGGGGATTATGTGAGGTCCCGAGCCTAAGGTTAGGTATGGGCCATCTTTTTTTAAATAGAAAAGGTTTTTTATTTTGTAATGGACCATCCTATTTCGGTTCACTGCTGTTCTGTTATTCAGTATTTTCTACTTTCTTCTTCAACTTTTATCTTGTTTCATGAACTTCTTTCTCAGCTAACTGTTTTTATGCACTTTGTGCGTAGATTCCGCGTTCCCTTTAAAACCATACTAAATGGTGCCTTCATTCTTCCCCTCTTTGAACATCTTTGCTGTGGTAAAGGGAGGCTAAAACTTTCTTACAATCAATCAATTGCAATAAAGGATGCGGTCATTTATATTGTAGGATCCGTTAATTGGTAGTGAGAATCTTTAAAATTAATGGCATCGTAGAACAGAATCAGTGTGTATCAAAATTTTAAATGAGCATTCAAAGCAATCTGCTCAAGAATTCAACCTAGGACTTCGTTGAATCTTTCAACACGATAATGATCAAAGTAAAGGCCAATTTGTTGAAAATGTGATTGGAGAAAACAATGGCTAAGCCAGAGACCATTTTTGACTTCAATTGAAGACCTGTGGAAAATTTTCAAATAAAATACGAACGCAAGAAAACCAAGAAGTCTTTAACAATTTGGAAAAGCGACCAAAAACTGGGTCAATATTCCTCTGAGATATCTGCCTGAGTCCCATGAAAAATTGAAGAAAAGTTCGTGTAGGAATCAATTGACTATGATAGTTTAGCTATGAAATATTGAGTGCATAGGGTATTTTTGAATGATTGAGAATTCATTGTTTCACTTATTTTTACAAAATTTATCACGAACTAAATTTTTTCCTCGAAATTTCTTAGGTTGTAATTCCCCTGAAATATGTTAACATGTAAAATTACCGAGTCGAAATAGTGGTGTCTTGGGGGAAATTTCGAAATATAACTAGAACGGTTAGTGGAATACGAATAATGTCGCGCGAATTTGTCCATACGATATTTCTGGACTAACAAGAGCTCCTGAATATAAGTTAAGACACTTGTTATTCCCTCAACGAGTTCTCTGCTAAACTTGAGCAATGTCATGGTAAGAACTCAAGATTTTCACTTTGGTACGTGTGGGCCTCATAGTTCTGTGACACACTCGTATTTTCACCATAGAAGAGCTAGCTCTTGACGATAGTCAAAACGCCTTCTCGTTAGCGATTGTGTTATTCGCTTCGTATAATCCTTAATTTATTTTTTCGTATTCTCACGCGTACCTACACTACAGTGAGTTCCTGTAGGTTTAATAATTTTAGCCCAACAAATATCTTATGTTGCAGATGACGGACATATGCCCGGGGCACATTTTTCAACAACAAAATGTATTCCAGAACAACTATTTTAAATTCCTCCCGTGATTTAAACTCCTTCATTTGGAAACAAGTATTGTATCTGTGGAAATTAATGCTCCTACGGGAAAAATGGGATGTCCTGAGGAGAAGGTAGGGCAGACCCTCATTTTGTTAAAATCGAATAGATTTTTTCCTGATCACATTTTTCGGTTCCCTGCAATCCTTAGTTCAACACCTATAACTCCTTGAAGTTTTGTCTTGTTTCATAAACGTCTCTCAATTTTGTGGTTTCTGCGCTCAGGGCGTGGAGACATATCTTGTACAAAGATTTCCCATTCCCTAAACTTCATACCAAACAGTGCCCTTTTCCTTCCTCTCTCGGGAACCCCTTTGTTGTGGTTAGGAATGCGTAAACGAACGTATAATCTAATCTTATTGGTTAAGTTTTAAAAGAAAAGCACCGACGACGCTATAAGCCAATTTGAATGTCTGTTACAAAATAATGTTACCACTCATGAACGAACAGTGGCGAACTGAGAACCACCCATTCCAAAGAGTGCGTGGGAAATGCTCTATTATTTAGAACCCCTCAAATCCTCGAGCTGACATACGTCATCCGTTACTGAGCGAGGGCAAATCTTGTTTGTTTTTGTGATTTAGAAATCAACTGAGATGTGAATGATAACAACGAATGTTCTATTGCTTCTGGCGGTAATGACATGTGCCAAATTGGTAAGTGTTTCCAAATCTGGGAAAAGAAAAGCATTTTGTGTAATTTAACTATTGGGGCAGCAACTGGGAGAATTAGAATAGTACAAGTAGGGTAATCAGCAGTATTCCCGCAATTATGAGAATGCAATAATTTTTAAAATCGAAAATTTTCTTCAATTTTTCATGACTTTATGCTACGTTGTCAGGAGATGTTTTTTTAAATTTTGTTTTTTATCAGAATCCACTGAGATTTTCTCATCTTTTCTCCAATGAATACCTGGAATAGGATCTCATATTTATAACTAAATTCATTCAAATCGTTTGAATTGAGAACATATTTCTTTGTCCTCGAAAGTAACTTTCTCATTTACCAGATCTCTCCAGATTTCGTTAAATTTCTCACTGGAAAATGAAGAAATGTCAGCAAAAGCAGGAAGTAACCCATGCCAGGGCAATTTCAGGCACTCTTCAGGGTGCTAATGACTTTTTTTTCATTTATACTCTACAGCAGTGAAGTTCTCGTAGTTCAGTACCCTCACCGTGCGAGCGTTCCGTAACACAAGAATTTCGATTGACGATCATGCTCTCAAAACTATCCACTCTGAAGTTAAGTTAACTTGAATCATTTAACCCTACAAATGGCTATTATATCGGTTTATGGATATGTGCCCATTGCTTTCTGCTCAACAGCCCAATATTTTCATGAATAGCTATTTTCGATTCGTCCTATATGTATGATCGAAGTCCCCTCGAGGGGATGCCACAATATTGTATCTACGGGAATTAGCGCTGGACCCCATAGTGGGAGGGCACCCGATTAGGAGTAGTTCGCTTTATGTGGGGCGACTTGTGAATATCACAATAATTATGATCCTCACAATTCGAGTGGAAGTTTACCGTCCAAATAAGCTTTAATCTAACCATGCACTCAGCTGCATTGAAGTCTTGCTCAATTGTTACGATAACTCTCTTTTAATGCATGAATCCCATCGAGACAGCTGACTATGTCACGATCTCCTCCTTTCAAGTTATAGAGATCCCACTGCAGTTACATCGTTGCTAAGATTTTTTGGATTTGGTGATTTATTATGTGAGCGTCAGAGTTGTAGACGTATTTTTACATTTTTCTGTGCCTGTCTCAAATTCCTTTCTCATATAATGTAGCAATTATATGAGTGTAATTTTTTTAATTCCATAATTTCATAACTCGACACACGTTCTTCTTACTGATAATATCAATGAGATATTTAAATAACCGACCCAGTTCCAGAATTGAAACAATTTCCGTCAATATAATGATTTAATGTTAGTGTTGAGAAACCTCCCTCAACTGTTGAGAGCAAAACATGCTGGGACGTATAATAATCTCGGTAACGTATCTTGCAAATTCCAATTCGGTGTTGGTGATGTGAAGACGCGAAAGCTGGTTAAATAATCGAATGTTTTGCTTAGGATCGTTCAGTATATGGTCATTTATAATGGGATTGTTCTTTTCGCCGTCCAAACTGTTACGATGAATTAGGCGAAGCACTCCAGCTTGAACCGAGCATGATCAGTTTCACTGACATAAATCAGCAACAAAAAATAGAGGATCACCACCTGCGGGGCAGCGATCCCTGAAAGGAACTCCTTGGATGTTAGTTTGCAACAGCTCTCCATGATCGCTCCCGCCTATTGCTACGCTATTCATAAGAACTCTGACCAGACGCATTAACTGGTGGCGACGCTAGATGGAAAATATGCCAATTACCTGAATGAAAAATTAATAATCCGAATTTGATAATCGAGAAAATGAACCCCGCTCTTAATTTCTGTAAAACGAATGACATCCTAAATCCTTATCTCTTACGAGTCATTGGATTTTTCGAGGCATTCCAGGCACATTCCCCTTCTGTTAGCGGTGGTTTTATTAATGTATAATATAGGGAGTTGTGGGATAACCACAACATATTTTCGCAATCGTATTCAATGCTTTTAGACCAATTAATTTCGCTTGTACCATAAGTGCGAAAATTTTCCAGGCATCAGGCTTTATTAGAAAACATATAAGTAATAGAGTTGGAAAAAGAGAAGTTACTGGCATGCTATTCTGATCTCGACCCTGTACGAATTATTTTTCCATGTCCAGCTGTCAATAAAAAGGTTTTCTATGTCTTATATCAAAATAAGTCTATCTATGAAAGTTTTAATATTCATTACAGCGATTATAACTGTTCTCTACATATGCCCCCAAATTTCTTAACTATATGCATGCATAAAATATCATGCGAACAACTCTTGAATGTTCTTAACAGCTACCACGACTGGGTTCAGAGGAAGATACCAAACTTATTGATATCAAGGTTCAGCTCGGACGTATTGACAAGATGATGAGATACTGTGAAATTTTCAAGTCGGTGAACCATTAGGTTCGTACAAATCACAGCCGATATACACGCACTCACCCCACGCATGTGCACCTGCCGCAAGGCGAGTGGGAGCGTTCTGCTATGCCTGATGTATCGCCCAGCATCTGAAGGCTGAAGTAAATCGATATTTAACGTTCGCATATTTCAGCTCCACTGTGAATTTCGATCACGCCCATCACCCACTATGAGCCTTTCTCCTCATCAAAATCAACATCCAACATATAAGCTAGGATGATAGGCTCTTCATTGTCGACAACAGGCTTTTGCACGCTTGAAAGATAAATTTAGTCTTCGTTTGCATCTCCTGTGGAGGAAATGTGAGGTACCGAGCTGAAGGTCAGGTGGACTAGGTTTTTTTCATTACGGATCATTTTTTTCGGTTCACTTCTGTCCTTTTTTCAGTAGCCATTAGCCTCTTCAACTTCTTTATGTTTTGCATTTTTATGTGCAGAATGTGGGGACACATCTTGTACATGGATTGCCCCTTCTCTTAATTCTGTACTGAATGGTGCCTCTCTCTTTTCTCTCTTGAGAACACCTTTGTTGTGGCTAGGTTTAAACTAATTTAAAATCTAATCAGTTTCGGTTAGGGAAACTCAAACTAACTGTGTAGTCTAATCCTTGGTCTGCTTTATGTGTATAATGACCCCGTATACGAACACGTGCACAAATCCTTAAGCTGAGTCGACCGGTCTATTGAAGCTTTGCAAAAACGTAGAAATGCAAAAATTACTTCATTGGTATGTAAAAAATTTATATTCCTTATACGTAATTTTTAGGCTTATAGATTGTATTTTCTGATTTCTGGATGAATAAATCAAGGAATACCAGCTTTTATTTGGAGCTGAGCAGCGTTTTGAATAAATTGTAACCATGGCAGTATTCAATCATAATCTCGAATATTGAGAAAGCCTAACTTTTATTTCAAATCAAAATTGTTGACGATCTCGGGGAATGGAATCAATGTGAAGAGGAAAATTGTGTGAAGTCGCCATATGTACGATACTCCTATAAACCAGTCATGGAATAAAGACCCCAACTCTGTTGATAATACAAGATAAATGCGTAAGTACAATATTTTATTCCTTTTAATTGTTGATCTGACGGTGCGGGCTTTTCGGGCCCAGACAAGCCCGATTACGTTTTTATTATCTGTTGTATAATAGACATAATAATATTTTTGTACCCCAACTTGACAGTAAAAGTATCACAGTAAACCTCCCATGATTTTTCAAAGCCCGATTAGCTCTGTTTCATTGGAAATCAACGTTAGATTGGAGTTAACTCAATTTTGCCCTCTCGATTGATCAGAAATGGCGCGAAATCTGGGACCACTGGTGTGTCGTAGCGATTTTTCTGACCAGTCTCTGAGATATTGGCATTTATCGCTATGTTTAATTATGACTTGCGTGGATCATTTAGGTAAAAGCAGAGCACATACAACATTTGATAGCACTAACGTCACCTATTCTATTGGAAGCTCTGATCAATTTTCAAAAACTGTGTTGGCATAACGGAATCCTTAGCTACCGCCATGGCTACGAAACGGTCTAGAGTTCAGTTTTTTTAGATGAAAAAATTAACTAATGCCTGAATAATTAATTTTATGTTCTTGATGAGTCGAAGCAGATGCTAAAAATAAGAGAAGACTTGGAATTTCAAAGACATCAACATTGGATCCTACCATATCGTTTATTCTCAATCAAGTTTTTTGTTCCTCCTGAAATGAACAAATTCATTTTCATTTTTCGAAGCTGAAAAACATTTTTTTTGAACGAAATCATTTTTTATTTTAAAGTAGTTTCTCAAATTACTCTAGCGATATCTGAGTATGAGTGCAATTTACGCGTGTGAACATCATATATACAGCTAATATATAATCGCTTCATCAACCTCATGCACTGAACGGCATTCTCATAACCGCTTTGAGCTATTAAATTTCCCATCTCTTCTGCTAAATTCACTTAGAACACTCCATCATGTTTCTTCAATATTATAAATAAACACGCAGTTCTCAGAAAGATTAGCAACGGCGTCTGGAGATAGGGAAAAAATACAAAATACACTGCTTGACGTATGTCGCACGCCTCCCTAATTGGTAGGACCATCGCAGTGAACAAGGAGCGTTTTTTGATCTTGCTGGACGAGATTGCTGAGCTGTCGCACTGATCTACGATCACACTGCGAGTGAATATTCTAGTTGAATTCAGAGGCTTCTTGGAGCAAGGTTATTAAATTTTCGTACTATGCAATGTGGGAACTCTACCATATCACTTATCTTCTGAAGTGGACACATGGGTTCGTTAGCTCTCCGTCTACCGACGAATTTCACTGAGTATAGGTACAACACAATTGGCTGTTTTTGGTGCCAATCTTGTTTTTGTGGAAAATTGCCTAATTTAGCATGCGCAAAAAGCGCTCGGATCGGTAGCACCTGTCGCAAATAAATGAGAGGATTACTTCCAGTTCTCTTGAGCCAAGACGGTCGCCATTATGGAAGATCACTAAGTCACGTGCGCACCAATACCATCGATTGAGATGCAGGCGAGAGTGTGGGAGTCCCTTCTCCCATTAATCTGCAACTATGGGATTTTTACTTCGCTGGTAGAAACCTGTAGTGTGTCCTTCTACCATCAAAAACTCGTTTTCACAGCGTCATTTTTGCGGACGGTCGACACAGCCTCCCATCATTGGCCTTCTTCTACCTTATCAAAACGAACAGTTCACGTGAGTTCTGACTAAAGCAAGTGTTATTAGTGTTATGAGTAGAGTTACTTACTACAAATTCTTGGTGTTTGCTATAGTTCCACTGTTGAGGTCATTGATCTGTAAAAGAGTTCTACCACTTTTTTCTCAAGGGATGCTTGAATTTGAACTGGTTGTCCCTTCCAAGTCACGTGCGACTTCTCCATCCATTCATAGATTCTGATGCTCATTGAAGGATAGTAAAAGTCGTAAAAAAGGTACAGTAATCTAGTTGTACCTCTGTTAGGTTTTCGAAGAATTTCTTGCGAAGTATTTGACTACTGCACTTGGAAAACTCATTAAAACTTCGCATATTGTATTGAAACCTGAAAACCGCAAAAGGAAAGAATTTATAGGTGTCAAATTTCACTTACTTATTTACAGTGCAAGTGGAAGACTACTAGGCTACAAGTTTGTATACCAGGTTAAGTACTCCTTCAACCCGCTATTCCCACACTGTTTTAATTAATCATTTTAATGGTAATTTCTTTATAGAATAAAACCCTATCTAAGATATTTCCATTCTTTGTTTTGCTGGCTCGTGTTCAACGCTGCACGCATTAGGTGACGCCATTTAAATTTAGTGTAATTTTGTGTTATAAACAATTTTCCAGCTACGAAATTTTTCGGAAACTGCAGGCAAAATGTTGCATACGAATTTGACGAACACCTAAGCCATCTCGTACTACTGGTGATAATTACGTGGTTATTGTAAACCTTGAGTGTGGTTATTGTAAACCTTGAGTGCGGTTATTGTAAACCTTGAGTGTGGTTATTGTAAACCTTGAGTGCGGTCATTGTAAACCTTGAGTGTGGTTATTGTAAACCTTGAGTGCGGTTATTGTAAACCTTGAGTGCGGTCATTGTAAACCTTTTGTGTGGTTATTGTAAATGAATGTGGTCATTGTTAACCTTGAGTGTGGTTATTGTAAACCTTGAGTGCGGTCATTGTAAACCTTTTGTGTGGTTATTGTAAATGAATGTGGTCATTGTTAACCTTGAGTGTGGTTATTGTAGATGAGTGTGGTCATTGCAAATGGGTGTGGTTATCGTAAATGAGTGTGGTTATTGTATTGAGTGTGGGTATTGTAAACGAAATTTGCGGAATAAACTGACTGACATCAGTTTAAATGCACACGCGCAAGTTTGCTTCTTCAAACCATGGGGGATTTTTTTTGGACTCGGACGTCACCCTCGCTTATGACGAGTTTTTGCAAGTGATTGGTTTTTGGAGTTGTCTTGTCCTTCCCTCCACCCCTTCTGAAACCTGCTCCTGTTGTCCCGTTACCTGCTTTGTTCATGACTTGCAGCGCAATTTTTCCAACTTGTGCACCTCAGTGTCTTTGGCTTCCAACTCTCATTTATGCTGCTGGAAAGTCGATGTTTTCTCCGAATGGGTTTACCTCCTGGAGCCATTAAGTACTTGGCTCAATTGTTGAAATTGTTTTTAGCTTTGATTTTTGTTTTTATTATGTGAATGAATCGTGTTTTATTTGCAATGTTTTCCTGAAAAGCAAGTTTTTAGCTATTGCCGTGTGAAATTCGTAAGTTGAGAAAAGTAATTTTTGTTAACAAATAATTTTCTAGGCAGACTACAGTACAGTGGTTTAGGCAGTGTTAGTGGGATGCATGTGACTCATTTACATCTTACAGAATGTAATTTTTACTTTATTTGCTGTTTCATATTATAGATGTCCTTGATGCTGTGATAACAATTCAATCTTTGAAGTTTGCTGTGTAAAAATGCGAAATAACTTTTCATTTAATGAAAGCGTTGGCCTTTATTTTTGCCATGTCAGTCCATAATCGAGTAGAAAAATCTGTAGTCATGATAGATCTGCTGTGAAGTTCACTCTCTTCAAATCATAATAAAAGAATAAAGAACGTGTTTCTTAAGTTATTCATTTTGGATTGGATCGGTGTACGCCTAACATTAATTATGCGCTCATCAACGTTTCCTTGTTTGAATTCACGCCCAAAGAGCACTGTAAACAAATTTCTAACTCAGATGGCGTTTGAAAGTTATCAGCTTAATCTATAAACGATACCAAAATCGAATTTATAATAATGAACTTCACTCATCTTGATTTATGAGTGATTGTACCCAAAAGAATGGGGGGTTACTACCTCCTACAAATTCGAAGAATTAAAGAAGTATGAAGATACGTCAGACCCCTGCACTACACTTGAAGGATTCTTGAAATTGCGCTGCTGAATTGGCAAAGGGTAGGCTAATTTATTTGAAGCAATTCTCGGTCCCTAAGAGATAACTGGAATAAAAAATAAGTTCGTGTGAATAATTTTCGAACTGTACTCTTAATGTGTGAAATTAGTTCTTGTGTCCTCATGACGTCGGAGAACAATTTTACAATATT
>JACJUY010001853.1:50868-74621 GCA_014220935.1 Platorchestia sp. MABIK | reverse complement strand
AGAGTCGATTTCATTTTTATTCAGCCCATGTTTCAGCAGATATAGCCATTGGTTCTTTAACTGCTCTTGCTAAATTCTAATTAGCGTTCCCAAGGGACCCGAGGACCTAAGCTGAAGGTTACGTAGGCCTAACTTTTGTTGAAATAGAAAAGTTTTTTATTTTGCGACGGACTATCTTTTTTCAGTTCACTGCTATACTTTTTTCAGCACCTACTAATTTCTTTTTCAACTTTTTTCTTGTTTCATAAACTCCTTTCTTAACTTATTGTTTCCATGCGCAGGGTGTGGAGACATCCTTAGAGAGAGAGATCCCCCGTGCTCGTAATTCCATACCAAATAGTGTTCTTTCTTCTTACTCGCGTGAGAACACTTTTTTTGTGGTTAGATAAGCTTAAACTAACTTATAGTATAAGTTGTTCCATGACTTCATTCTTTCCAACTGCATTATGTCGCAACCTTTTACCATCGACCTGAACATGACATTCTTCTCGGTAGGCTATGCGTATTCCAAAACATCGACGATTCTAAACCAAAACATCGATGGTTCTATGCCAAAACATCGATGGTTCTATACCAAAACATCGATGGTTCTATACCAAAACATCGATGGTTCTATGCCAAAACATCGATGGTTCTATGCCAAAACATCGATGGTTCTATGCCAAAACATCGATGGTTCTATATCAAAACATCGATGGTTCCATACCAAAACATCGATGGTTCTATACCAAAACATCGATGGTTCTATACTAAAACATCGATGGTTCTAAACCATAACATCGATGGTTCTACACCAAAACATCGATGGTTCTATACCAAAACATCGATGGTTCTATACCAAAACATCGATGGTTCTATACCAAAACATCGATGGTTCTATACCAAAACATCGATGGTTCTACACCAAAACATCGATGGTTCTATACCAAAACATCGATGGTTTTACATACCAAAATATTGATGGCTCTATATCAAAACATTGATGGTTCTACACCTAAACATTGATGAGCTATGAGGAACAAATGCAGGTAGTTTAATCACTGATACCCAACACGAACCAACCCTTTCGAGTTCCTGGCCCCTGACTTGAACCGAGTTACAAACGCGTCGTAACTTGTCAGATTCATCAACTATCTGGACGTCTTAGTGAATAGGTCGTTATCCATTAATGAAATTGATATTGAAAAAATCTTACAGAAGCTCGTATGATTGGTTTACAGCACAATGGTTTTAATGATTAATTGTCAAAGCAGATAGAGGAGGTATTGTCACATGGCTGTCTCCTTGTGAAAAAACAATGAGGTAGGATTCTTTGGTTCTTCTTTATTGGAGTGAAGTTAGATATATTCTTGAACGTTCTTGAGACTCGGTGTATTCAGTAAATACGAGAGGAGCCTGGTGAACGATCAGTTAATGCTGCATGAGTGTTGGCGAGCTTTCTTACTTGAATGAATAAGAAGCCATGTCTTGCATTTTTTCTACTGTGCACTGCGGGAGGAAAGTTCGAAGTTTCGTGCAGTGAAGGTATTGTACTAGTCTTTCAAATGTAAAATAATTTCACTTTTTATCCACAGTTTTTTTTCACACGATCTTAATTACGATGAGAATACTTCAGCTTTGGTGATATGACTTTTGACGAGAATTTTACAATTTCACGTGCGGGTAGCAATCAAACGAAGATACATTTAAAAAAAGTAAGATTAACTAGAATGCTTCTATAAATTTGATTTAGTTTCCAACAAGTTCATCATCAATAAAGTGATTGATTTTATCAGCCGAAGGCTTAGTGTACATATGTGCACTCGTGTTAAGTATATTCCAACGTAAAAAATGAATTAAGCTTTGGTGCGAATAGCGGTGAACAGTCTGAATTGTTTATCTCAGTGAAAATATGTACTATTTAAAACTGTGATAATTTCTAAGTATGTACTTTTTCCCTGTTCTACCCCTTCCTTGAACCTGTGTCTTGGAAATGTTAGATGTATCCTGTTTCGGAAATAATTCTGCGGACGAGACATGAGAAGACTGGCATCTGAAGTGAGATGCTTTAATTCTGGTGTGAATCATCTAGCATTTCTTCCCGAATTTACATCTGCTAGTTAGAAGGCCAATTTCCATGTATCCTTGATACACTTTCTGCATGGGAGAGTTTTTATGAGTAATTCGGAGGCTGCAATGTTGGGCACATATTAGACACGCTGCCAAATACTGGAGGGCCAAAACCCCATCTGGGAAGCAGGAATATGATGCGGGCGCTTGTTATCATTTGACGGCGATCTCTGGGAGCGTTATTTTATGCGTGTTGATGTGTGACAAAGGTCAAATTATGGTTATTCTCGGCTTGCCCATTGCCAGGCAAAATAACAGACTGCCCTGCATGTATGACATCGAAATCAGCAGCTAGCGAGAGAAATTTGGTGTTGGTCTGACGGCACACATGCAAGCGACTTCAGAGGCCGCTCTCATGATGTGCTTTACAGTTGACTTTTTCGCTTCTACCTGGCCATTTCAGGAAAAACATGCTCTGAAATTTTTGGACAATACAACTTAAGCCTCTTGAAGTCTGTCTATATTTAAATGGCTATTAGAATTTGCCTGTATATGAAGAGTGATGAAATTTGTTTCCTTTCGACGGTTCTTCAAATTTGTTAGCACTTGAGCTATTGGCATTCACCTACATTCGAACGCTCTTAAAATTTGTCTGTTTTTGAAGATTCTTGAAACTTGTGCGCAATTGAAAAGCTATTTTCCTCGTTTTCCTCATCAATTTTCCTCGAATTTTCCTCGTTTTTAAATTCCTCATCAAGTTGCGATTAAAGCAAACAACTGACCCGTTCAGATATAAAAAGCTATCTTATTATGTGTACATTTCAAGGCTCTTAAAATTTTTCTGCATTTAAATGCTATTCAAAGTGTTTTGCATTTGAAGAATCTTGAAATGCGTCAGGACTAAATGTGATCTTGGATGGAACTGATAGAAAATTCCTACTTGGTGTTTTGTATCGCGACTGGGTGTTTCTCACTCAAACGAGGTTTTCCCTAGAGGCAGTCGTTTGACGTGTGTTGATTATACTCGATGTTTTCTCCGCAGCCAGCGATCGACGTGAGCTGGCTGGTTACGTGAGCTGGTTACGTATTTTTATTTTTTTATTTCGAAAGGCAAATCTCTTTACCAACAACCTTTTTCCGTTGTGTTTTCGATACTATAGCATTATTCTCATTTGTTTGAGTTGTTAACTTTCTCTGTTGAAATATCCCGAGAGTTGTTCTAGAATCAAAATCTCATTTAATAGAACCGTTACCTTCACTCTATCATTTTGGACTGCAGAAAAATACACGATCCACATAATAACTCCCTGTTGAGCTGTGTCGAAATTAAAGTTTCAACCTAATTATATAGAAGCTATTGAGTTCAGTATAAAAACATTTTGTGTATGCTATTTTTTTGTTAAATTTTTCGCGGTTTATATTTCTGGAGTATATTCTTTAACTAATACTTAATTTCTGCTTGCAAGCTGAAAAATTTCATTTGATACCGAGTGTTGAAACAGTTCAGTGCATTTGCTCAATAACTATAATAGCTTCTAACCATTTGTTCGCAGCATTAAGTTTATGCTTTAATTGCTGGCGTCTTGGAATTTCTATTCGTTCACAGTTAGCGGAATATGAACTTGATTTCTCATTACTAAAGGTTCCCTTACCAATATATTCAGGTCACGATCCATTCAGAATATTAGCTAATGAAATTAAATAAGGATTATTTAGAGTGGTTCAATTTTAGAACCCGCTTCAGATGTGGACTCAAATTCAATCGAAGTTATACTTACCGCAAGCGTTACACCGACTTTCAAAAGCTGCCTTATTAGTACACCCCAATATGTTAGAATTATTTTCGAACTGCGCAAGACATGTGCTCGTTGTACGAGCGCGACTTTCTCAGTTACCCAGCACCCCCACGCGACCGCTGTCGGATAAGTTACAAATACACGTTTCGAAACGGCAGCGATCAAATCTGGGCTAAACAAGAAGCCAGGCCAGTAAAACATCGAGTGTTGGAGGAAGCAACTGCTCGGGTTCGCTTTTATAACAATGAGCTATTATAGTACAAACTGAGGTTCACACCTTAATAGTAATTTGAGTTAGAACAGATTTGGTCTAAGGCACATTTTTAAACAGACAATAGTCAGAGAAGTGGCGGAAATATTTCCATATTCAGCTGCATTAAACGTGTTATGCAACTTCACTCTTAAGTTTTTGCAAAGGGTTCAAGCATAGCACGCTTGTTTTTCGGTGAGGACTGGAAGCAGGCTCTCATTAGATTTACTGCAGGCGTTCTGAGCGTCGTGTTTCCAGTGGATGTTCTGTTAAAAAAACGAGTTACGCTAAAACATGGTTGTAAAGCAGCTCAAAGCAGAGAAAATTCTTCAATAATGAATGGTTTAGAGAGATAAAGTTGCAAACAGTGGTTCAGAATGTGTTCGAGGTATCCATGACAGTCTTTTTCGCAGGACTGAGAATGGGAAGTTTCAAGACGCGCAATGGCTTAACTTAGAAAGTGTGTTAATTTCTTGCCCGCGTACACTCGCCTCTCGTTATAATAATTATAATAATAGTATTATAATATTTATTGAAATCTACCTAACACAACAGTGTTACACAATACAGAGACATGTAAATACAGGAACAGTTGTAAATAAGCAACAAGATTTCAAGCCCGTTGTTAGTCTAGGAGACTATTCTACACATCTCTCTTTCTCTCTGGAAGTCGACGTCCCGAGCAGCCGATCCTTGGAACTTGTGTCAAATTTTTTATTTTTCTCATTTCGATCGATGAGTTTTTCTCTTATTTGCTTCGTGCTATCGCATTCTTAATTTTATGACAATTCTATAAGATGTTTATACAGAATCTCCCTTGATGGGCTGTAGCGGGCTGTGAAAGCTTAAACTCAAATTTTTTTTTTGCAACTTTAGAAATTGAAATTTAAGAAGCGCAACTCATAATAACGTTAACGTTTTTCATTCTAATGAAAATCTCATTATTCACGTATTCTGAATAACTCACTGTAAATCACCAAATTTCTGCTAAGAATGGGAGATTATTTGTGTGCAATGACTTGTGCCGTATGCATGTTTGCACCGCTGTCTGCTAACAGTAAATGAGTTTCCTGCTGGACATGTGCAAGATACAACTCGAGCACCAGATTACGCTCAGCAAGCATTGAGGAAGGATAGGGTGACGTCGAGTTGTGAAGACGTCGTATCTTCGAAGATGAAAATTCGGCGTGTGCGATCTAAATCACCGAACCTACAAGAATTTGCGGAAATTCCGAGGTTTTGGTTCGTATCATTTATGAGATGACCATGAGGTGGAGGCGAATGTCACAGAATTTATTCATCAAATTTTGTCATTACCGATGCTGTTTCTAATAGTTGATGATTTGAATGTGAGGTTCAATGAATTTGGTAGCTGTTAACAAGCGAGGCTTTCATTAAAATGCTGCTAACTTATTTTCCCTCATTAAACACAGAAGTGAAGATGAATTTGATTACAATTTCGGTTGAATATAATTAGTAACTGATATTATCTTTGGCATTCATGCCACATGTCCAATTTCGCCCCTTTGGTCCCTCATTTACCATTTGAAATCGAAGTTCTTCAGCACCATCAGTGTCTTTAATCCGACAAAACTTTGCAAGCCAAAATTCTAACAGACGATTTCCTCGTCGACTGGCGTCCTCATCGCTATGCTTAATCATAAGCAATGCCTCTCTGAAGCCCAGACTGCTTGTTGATTTAGAAGTCGAACATATGTCGTGTTCATTCTTTGGTCTGCGGACGCCGGCGTGGCTGCAAGTTGAGGTCAAATATTAGCATCAAGATCTGAGCGCATCTTTGCGGCTGATGTAAATATTTCTCCGTACTGCCATATTCCAGCGTATAATTGAACAGTCTCCCGAACAATTATGAGCTGATCACTACGACCCGATTGATTCCTGACTTGAGATAACAAAATCAGGTGCTGTCTCGTGTTCTTCGTAAATGTAAGCCGCACGGCTCCGTGCGCTACATAACTGCCAAATCGACTGCTTAATCTCACAACTAACGACTTTTTGGTCCAGCCAGAGCTTGCCTCCTTCGGCCAAACGCAATTTTTTTGCATGTTCTGAGAACTGGACCATATTTTTGACCTGAATTATTTAGTTCCGGCTGAACACGTTTATCATTTGCATTGCTTCACTCCAAGGCCCTGGATATCGGCTGAGACGCAATACTCGCCAACCATTTTTATATTACCAAATCTTATTGTTAGATTTCAAAACTCAAATGATAAGTATTTTGATCCGCATGCCCACGTGCCTCCGTTCTAATTTATCAACTGCCATTCTCAAAGATTTTTGTTCAGGATTACAGACAGGTGTGCTTACTTGACGTAAGACGTCATTGACGTAGGAATTCGCACAATTTTATTTTTTATGTTATTTGAAAAGTTCGAGCTCTGGTTTGAGGTGAAAAACACAAGTAATTCAGAGAATATGTATTACCAAAATATTTGAATAGAATACAACATAATTGATTGGCAACCAGATGCTTTTATATAAAGCACTGCATGGTACAAAAGCATTTGTGCCATGTCATTGTTTTTTAATTCACAATAAGAGTATCTCAATCAAAAAGCTAATGTAAAGCTTCCATAAAATGCCATAAGCACAAAAATGGTAACAAACTACGATCGGGTTATCATTTTCTCTCCAGATTTTGTTGAAGATGGATCCTCAGGGAACTCAGTGCCGAAACTCTAAGAAATACCCAATGGTATTCGAAAGCAAATAGATTGAATTCGCAATGAAGATTAACCTATGGGCAAATTTCTGGGCGTGTTAAGGTTCCATACACAATCGTTGGTGCGATAGTTCGGAAGCATCGAGAGACCAGGATAATCTCTAATCTGCCAGGAGTCGGAGCTCTTCCAGAGATCATGAGGCTCTCTCGACTCTTTATGGTGACGCATGAGCCCAAGACAGCCTGTACAGAGAGAACTGGAATTGCGAGGAGTTCACGTCACTAGTAAAAAAAAAAACGGTTACTTGAGAATAACATCGAAGTGGTCTTCATGAATTCACTTCATTCAGAATTCCCCTTCTTACAGCAAGTCATTTTAAGAATCGTTCAACGTTTAGCAACAGTTATTATTGACAGAGGAATTGAGTTTTGGAAACGGGTTGTATAGTTCTATGAGAGTAAAATTCTACTTTTCAGCCGAAACGAGGCTCGTCATGTTTGGAGGAATAGAGGAATACCTTTGATCTCAAAACACCATCCATATTTTCAGACGCGTAGGATACAGTATCATGGTGTGAAGCTGTTGTACTGTACTTGGTGGTGGGAACTTCCACATCGTTTTAAGGGAGAAATGGATAGTTTCAAGTACAGGCAGAGAGTGGAGGAGAAGCTGCTGCCTAGAGCAAAAATATGCTACCGCCGGTGCATGTTGATCTTTCAGCGCGACTATGGCTCTGAACATGAAGCGAAATTAATAATAAAATACAGCAGTTTACCGAACATGATAAACTGCTGTAAACAAAGGAATCAAAAGAACCTTGCTGATTGGAGGACCCTCTGTATTTCGCTCTGACGAATGGAATTAGAAGCCACTTTTGGAGTGTTAAAAGTTTCTTTTTAGTTACCACAATCTTTTCCATGCTGTTATTGCAAATAAAGCTCACACCACTAGCTATACAGTAAAGACTTGATTTTAGTTCTCGTCCAATATTTTTGTTTCTTAAATTCTATTCCTTAATTGGTTTTCTGGCTTTCAACAAATTTTGTTCTATTGTGCTCAAATATATTGGATATTGGTAAATATATGTTCTCTGAGCTACCTGTACTCATTACTCCTAACCAGAGCTTGAAATTTTTAAATTACATCATAAACAGAGTTGTGTAAATATTTATGTTCAGATAATGTCCTTCTTTCACCCACGTACTGTCCTTCTCTCACCCATGTAGTGTCCTTCTCTCAGCCACGTACTGTCCTTCTCTCACCCACTTACTGTCCTCTCACCCACGTACTGTCCTTCTCTCACCCACGTACTGTCCTCTCACCCACGTACTGTCCTTCTCTCACCCTCGTACTGTCCTCTCACCCACGTACTGTCCTTCTCTCACCCACGTACTGTCCTTCTCTCACCCACGTACTGTCCTTTTCTCACCCACGTACTGTCCTCTCACCCACGTACTGTCCTTCTCTCACCCACGTACTGTCCTTTTCTCACCCCCGTACTGTCCTTCTCTCACCCACGTACTGTCCTTCTCTCACCCACGTACTGTCCCTCTCATCATCAGCTCACCCAATTTCACACACGCACAGTTCACTTACTTGCAGTCAAGGTCGTACACATTCACCTGAGCTCATTATTTCTTGGGAGCGGAAAATTTTGCTTTCCGCACCTAAGGAATTGCAATAAAATTAAGTTTGTGGGACCTAATTGCCGGGTATCAAAAGAATAAAGGCCTTGTATTTTGTTCTCTCCATTTCCTACGATTTTTTCGCATGGATTGAGTTATATTTTTTCAGTTGTCCTTAGTTCTACATTTTCCTCAAGCAATGAGATGATGCACGTTGCAAATGGCTGATTATTTAATTGAACCACACGATGCAGGAAACGCGTGCTGCAGTTTAGAGCTGTACTCTATTTTGTGCTGCGTCAACGTAACGTTTTTGCCTACAACTCTAGTGCTTCCAGTAGCGTAGTCGTTCACAAGCTTGATAATTGAATAAGGTTGGCTGCAAGTTCTAAGACACATTCTTGAACATAATTTCAAAATTTATGTAGGCAAATAATTACTTCAAGGTATTTTATTTTTAACAAATCGTATTGTTAAGCACAAACGTTGTGTCGTGCAGTTTAAGATACGTTTAGAATAAATAGTACGCCCGATTCTGTGATGAGTGTCTTAAAGTCATCATAGTCACAGTCATCACAACTCTGAATTTCTTGTAAGCTATTTTCAATAGAAACTCACCTAAAAAAATAAGTGATCTGATTCTGCTAAGTTTTTTTCTAAAAGTTTTTTCCAACATTAATGCGATACACAGCAATGTTCTCTGCTTTATTCGTGAAATTTAGAAAGTAAAATAATGAAATTCCCGTAATTGAACTCGGGTGGGTTATTCAAACAACTTACGTCGTTGGAGCGGTACAGCTATCAGCGTAAGTTCGTCTTGTGGACTCGGCTACGGTGCGAGCTGCGACACGTAGCGTAGTTTAGACGTCGTAGAAGAACTAAGACTGCCTGCTGTGCCGCTACGACTGTGTAAATTGTTTGGAACTCCGCCTTTGCAGCGCAGTATGTCAAATTTATGTATGTCGTTGCTATGTTGCTTTTCGTTTATGTGCTTGTTAAAACGTACAACTTCGTATTACACATCTATTAAATTTGGCAGTCCATTAAACAGTCTAAAACCACAGCGTTCTTGATTGTGGTTTATAAAAGTAAATATGTTTTTCTATTCCTTTCAATATCGCTACCCGATTGATGATCAAGGCCTTACGAAATTGAATTAAACCTTTTACTGGATTGAACGACACTAAATACGTCCACAATGTAGAGATAATTTGTTCGTAATGAAATGTTTTTGGGGAAACATGCTCATTTCTTGTAAAATATAATAGTACATGTGTTTTCAGTTGAAAATTCGATTTTCATAGATCTGTCAAGGTATAACACAAAACTCTGTCCTATGCGTAGATTTTCCCTACGACTAGTCTAATGAAAGCTTAAGTACCATCGTTTCTAAAACCCAATTTTCTGGGATGATAGCACAGGCTATTTGAATCAAATGACTTGTTTGCACAAATGCACACGAGTTGAGACTGTGATTCCTTCAAACTAATTATTTTCCACTGAAAATGTTATCTAATTTATTCTGAATTTCATTCGAGAAAATTACATTAGCAAAAGTCGTGATTGTTCAACGATGCAAACAAGGTAGAAGTTGATTCTTCAGTATGCAACACCGTTGAGAGCTTCTCAACTCTCTCAAAAGAAAAAATACTTCATACACAGCAGCTGCGATCCTTCTGAGAAGCCGAGCTTAATTTTACCGTAAACCATAGATTATCTCCTCTATACTGTGTATTATGTTTTCTTGTTTATGAGAAAGAATGAATATATCTGTCTGGTCACCACCGGAATAACAGGTTTTGCTCTCGTCTCGCATCCTCGGCCTGTAAGGCGGCAGCAGTGCAACGTCTGTGTAGTGTCTTCACTGGGGCGCGAAGATTGCTGAAATTTTTAGCGCGATAAATGTAAATTTTTGTAAAGGTGCTTATATTCTCAGATGGTGAGCGAAGTTTTTCTGAAAAATTGTGAAATTTTAACAAGTGTTCTGATATCGTTTAAATAATTCTAGGGCATTTTTGCGAGGGGTAATTTGAATTTTTTGTACGTTTGGTAAGTGTTGTTCTTTTGGTGGTTTTATTGGACGCCTATGGCAACACAAGCGACGAATTGCCGTTCTGCGGTTAGTTTTGTTTTGTTGTAATTTTTAAAATGAACGAGGAAATTTTGGTAGAAATAACGTGTGGGTTTTGGGTATCTAATGTTACAGTTTCGCTAAAATCAGAACGAAATTTAAAGTATTGATGTCTATTGAATAGGTATTGATTTTTCTAACATTAAGTTCATGTTCTTGCCTCCAGGTATGTGATGCTTACATATACCATGTTTTCTCTTTTAGCCGGAATACATCAACGAGAAACTTAGCACATTTATGTTTTTTCTGATTTTCTGTACTAAGTTTCTACATGCCAAGTTTCAAAACATTTTCTTCCAAATGAATGCGTTCGCTAGTGGAGCTACTTGATTTAATAATCTTAAGAACAATATTATAAAATGTTCTGCAACGAATTTTCAATGGGATTAGCGTTAGAAACTTACGACTATTTGCTTTTTTTTCGGTTTTCTTAATACATTGTTTAGCCATATAGCTGTATAAGTTGTAACTCCCAGTAACTTGCCATTTGAGATGTTTAGCTAAACAAACAAAGTTTTTCAAATCATTTTATGTCAGCCTACGAGTCTACAAAGCATGTCTTCGAATATTGGTGGACGCTTTCATCTGATGCTTTAGTTCCGCCATTAAAAAGTGTGCAATGGCTTTCAGGTTGAAAGTCGATCTGAAGCTTTTAATTCAATTGTGGGTGAGTTTAAGGAAGAGAGAAGAGCAGAAGGAAAAGCTGAACTAGGTCCGGAGCGAGAGAGAGATAATTTTATTCAAGCGTGGAATTGGAGAATGTAATCAGAGTAGATACAATTTGATCCATGGGACGCATGGTACAAGCAGTGACTTTGAGAATCCATTGGGCAGTGTATGAATTTTTTTAAAGAGAATTGTTGAACAGCTGAGGGACTTCACCACTCCATGCTGTTAAGCTATGAGTGCTGGAGTGGGTGAATGGAATACTGTAGAAAATCATCCTGAGCTAGTACTCACCTCAGGGGGATACAACTATTGTATCGAAGGGAATTAGCACTCCCAGGGAGAAATGTGTGAGGGCCCGAGCTGAGAGTTAGGTAGGCCTTCTTTTTGTTGAAATAAAATGTTTTTGTTTTGTTAAGGACCATCTTTATCGGTTCACTGCTGTCCTGTTTTTCAGCACGTACTACTTCTTCTACAACTTTTATCTTCCTTCATGAATTTATTTCTCAACTTAATGTTTATATGCTCCTTCTGCATAAATTCCATGTTGCCTTATCTCCCCACTAAATGGTGCCTTCCTCCTTTCTCTCTTCGGAGCGCTTTTTTAGCGATTAGGAAGATTTAAACTAACATCTATTCTTATCTACGCTAATACTTCAGCCCATTGAAGAATTTCATATCGTAAGCACTTATGAACGACGCATTTGCGGGATACGTGAGTCTCAAATTCTTGAAAGAAAAATGTTACTTAAGCGGCAAAAACCCTGTCGTAATGTAACTGGTTTAGCTTGCGTGATCTGTCATGATAAGAAGTTGTGGTTCAGTGAGATGAAAGACTTTGACAGGTGCTCATTATTCTTGAGTTCTGTTTGAAGTGAACACATGAACTATTTTCCGAATCTTCTGAGCAAGAGACATCCGCTTCCTCACAAAAAAGAATTTTGTCTTTGGATTTAGGTGCGAACACAACGGAGCTACGGAACTGTCATTCAAGTACTGAGCCTGACTCAAAAATGCTTCATAGATATCCGTGAAAATGATTTTGGAAAGAAATGACTTGGCCCCGCTATTGCCTGATTTGACTAGAGGTAGATTTCAATATCTGAACGAGTTTGTTACACAAGCTTGTGAGCATTTGACCAGAGGCTTGCAAATCTTCGATAACCAAATCAATACGGAGTGAGTGACGCAATTGATAAAAAAGATTAGTACGCTCAGGAAGAAGAGTGAAGGGAAGTCATTGCTGGAACATTGATGCTCAACAATAAAACTTTCTCCTGGGTTTTCCCGTAAGTTTTGATGTGAATATGTGAGACTGTGTTCGTATTTATTCCAACATATCTTGAACCTTCAATTGTGAGTAATAATTAATTTCACACTTACTTAATTACTTGATGTTGAACGTGTTTTATTCGATAATGATCAATTCCATCCCTTTCTTGGTGGTTGTCTCATTTTTCTCATAGGAGGAAATTGTGAGAATCCGCTTTGAAAGTTAGGTAATCCTACCTTTTGTTGAATTAAGAAAGTTTTTTGTTTTGAATTATTTCGGACCATCTTTTCGCGGTTCACCACCGTCATATTGTTCAGCACCTACTACTTTTGTCTTTGAATTTTATGTTGTTTCATAATCTTGCTTTTCAATTTACTGTTTCTGCGCGCACAGGATTTTGTATGTGTAGATTCTGGGTTTAACTCCTATATGGTGCCTTCGTCCTTCCTCTCTTTGGGCGTCTTATTCATGTTTAGGGAGGCTAAAAATAACTTAAACTCTTATCTAATGATGACTGGCTGTTATTCCATGTAATTGTATTTAGAATATCAAACGTTTGCACTCGTTACCCATCTGTCATGGAGCAAGCGAAAATTCTTATCTATATCATCAGGAGCCTTAAAATAGAAATCAATATCGACTAAAATATACACCGAATGCCAGTGGAAATTGATCCATAGCCGATTCGACTGCTGGTGTACGGGAGAGATGAAATTTTAGGTCCATCAATGTAAGCTAACGACAAGAGACAAGCAATATAATGCAGTATGCAAAGCCGCCATGGAAATAATTAGCATGGCTTGTGAAAACTAGCTTAAATTGGTGTGCTTATAAGAATGGTTCTTATTTCACTGCCGAGCTCAAAAGTTTTCAGCTCTGCGTACCAGAGTACTGCACAATTTGTCGTTTTTTTCGATCTTCTTTCAAATCGCAATGAAAAATATTTCATGTATTTCATGATTTCGATTCTTTTGAACGTTTAATTTATTGAACAGTTCACTAGCACAATGCCCAAACTTCTTCTCCGGAGTGAAGTTCGATAGTTTCAAAAACAAGATAAAATACGTTTGGGATTATGCAATAATTTCTAATATACGGTGCGCTAGTACCTCATTTAAAACATGACTAATTTTTGCTCTTTCATCGAGCACGTGCAGCCTTACCCTCAAAATTAGAATGTTCCGTCTCGCGTACTTTTTTGTGAGAACCCTTATGAGTAATCCTGTTGATAAAAAGAGGGCGATGGCACTTTTTTAGACCTGCCAGAGAAGCGACTGTCCCAGTTGTGGTGTCGAGCGCGCGCCTCAGTCTGCTGTGTGTCCTGTCTACCTCTGCTCCTGCACGTCTACCTCAGCTCCTGCACGTCTACCTCAGCTCCTGCACATCTACCTTAGCACGTCTACCTCAGCTCCTGCAAATCTACCTTAGCTCCTGCACGTCTACCTCAGCTCCTGCACGTCTACCTCAGCTCCTGCACGTCTACCTCAGCTCCTGCACGTCTACCTTAGCTCCTGCACCGACCCTTTGCTGTAGTAACTTCATCCTATCATACATCCGATAAAGCACAACCAGAGCGTGGTTGTGCAGAATAAGTAATACCTGTGCTTATATGATACATATCTGTTGTGTGCTCACTTTCTATTCTTCGTAGTCTAGACGAAAGGTTGGCGTGTTCTGTGGCTTTTATAGGGAATAATCAGGCGTAAGGAAGAATATGAAAGTTAAACGTATTAGTCTGTGTTTTTAAAAAAAAACTGACATGCAAAAGTTTTTTATAAAATATCTGAATTCGTGAGAAAATTCATTATAATTTTGTCGATGTTTGGAAACCCTAATTGAATAGTATTTCAACTGACTTATCCGTGCTTATAAACACTTCTATCCAGTTCTCGTATCCACTTATTTCCCTGTATATCCTATACATGACGAGAGCGAGGCATTCAACTTCCAGGAATAAAAGCAACAGACTTTTTGCGCCTCAAGAAAGAACAATAGGGCAGTGAGAAAATTGCAATGAAATGCTAACACGTATGATTTATTAATGTGTTAAGAAGTTCTCACGGTTTTTGATTTCGATAAACATTCCAGAAGCAATTTCCAACACACAACTTTCACTAATGAAGGTAACAATGATCTTAAACAATTAATATGTTAAGAAACTGCGGGATAAGGAGCTGAAGGTTAGGTAGGCGTTTTATTATTAAAAATATTTTTTGGTTACGGACATCCTTTTTCGGCTCACTGCAGCTCTTTTCTTCTGTTCACTGCTGTCCTTTTCTCAGCCCCTATTCTATTCTTCTACAACTGGTATTTCGTTCCATAAACTTCTTTCCCTCTTGTTGTTTTTTTACGAACACACTTGTGTAAAGGTTCCCCATCCCCTTAACTCCATACTAAATGGGAGCTTCCATATTTTGTTTTTAAAAAACACATTTGATGTGCCTAGCGAGGCTTAAACTAACTAATCTAATGAACAGGACTTAGCGAGACTGAAACAAAAGATGACGGATGCATTTCACCGTCACCACTGATGGAGCTATACGTTACAGCGAACAGAGCATAAAATCGAGTACCGTCTTGATTCGTTTCGTGCCACCTCTGTTTTCCAAGTCATGGTGTATTAAATTAGGTGAAAACTTTACACATTGCTGAATAATGTTAAACCTGTTTGATCGAGTTACTTTTTCAATTCTACTTGCGATTTTTTTTTAAATTGCTGTGGGTTAATATCCATCTTGTGCAAAATAAGATCACTCTGATTTCTTCACAAACAGCTCTTTACAGGAGAGTATTTTGCGCTAAAAATACCGTTTAATTTTTTCCAAAAGTTATTGTTTCAAAATTTCAGTGGGCACGGCACCATAGCTTAGAGATTTGGAGGGTTAATTAGGTTAAGAGTGTACCTCTTTTTATGGTAGAAATTCATCTTATGAGCATGTTCTCGGATGGTGATTGAACTTCTTATTAGATACAATGTTTACGTCATCATTGTCATAGCCTTTTATTTTTAACACAAATATTGAGAGGAAAGCTGCTTAATTCTTAATATATTCTATTGTAATATGCGCTGGTGATGCAGGATTTCAGATTACACCCTATGTTATTTCAAAACAATTTAAAAACAATATACAGCATTGACTCACTAGTGCTCACTTTAAAAAACATAAAACAATCACACACTTACGTCGCTTGACTCTGTATTCGTACAATGCGTGGATAATTTTGAAATCTCATGTCGATATATTTAAATGAGGTGAAGGGTTCGTTTAAGTAAACCATTAGCAGCAGTTAAGATAGTCAATATATCTTTTCCATGGACCATATATCAAGACCACTTAAACTATAATCCATGGCCTGCGTTGCGCTCGGGATTAGCCCACCGCCAGCTACAGAACACGCAGGCTCATTTCAACAGATGCCTCGAGCTCTGCCACTGTGCCGGGTGATGGATGCCGTGTGGGAGTGATCTCCAGTAATTCCTGCAATTGGGTGGCATGCTGAGTGCCACCGCTGTCCAAACAAACTGTGTGATGAATGACTGCAAGCGTTATTTCAAGCGAAGGGCCTCCCCGACCAGGATTTTTGGTGGAGTTGGTTGGATTTGCTAACGTGTCGTGCGATGTCATGTGAGAACTGAGGTGCGCACTGTGAACAAACGAGTTGAGGGAGCTTAGTCATCGATAATGTATCTTCATACTATCTTGTTTGAGATCGGTTCCTTCATTTTATTTAACTGCGTTGTTGCATGTTTGAAATAAGTGGCGGTACAGTGGCTGGTCGCACAGTGCAGTGGCTAGCAGTGCAGTACAGTGGCTGTCAGTGCAGCGCTGGTACCTGAGTACAATGGTTGGCACGATAGTACAGTGGCTGGCTGTACAGTGCAGTGGGTGTCAGTACAGTGCAGTGGCTGGCAGCACAGTACAATGGCCGGTAGTACAATATAGTGGCTTATAGCACAGTTGCTAGCTTTAAAATTCAGTAGCTTTCAGCACAGTACAGTACAGTGGTCTGCTACACAGCACAACGGCTGATCTAAATCACAGTGCCAAGGAGAACGTCGTATTTCTCAGCAGTGGCGCGGGAGAAGTACGTAGCTAGCATTGGTTAAAATACCGTTTCACAGTCAGGGGGTAATATCTCACTCGACCTTCCAGTTTTATCACATCATCGCATGCGAATTTTATCTTATACGGACGGAAATCAGAGCCAGTTATTCATAACTTAATTCAAGCATCACATTAATTGAATATTGAGGACAAATTGAGTTCGCTTAAGGCAAGGGTTGAGATCGCAAGGGGTCAAAAATAGGATATTTTCATTGGAGCCTCAGACTATAAATAAAACAACTCCATAGTTAATTTGCACTTAATCTGTATTGGCCGTGTACCAATTCCTCAGTTTTTGTCCATCAAATCGAAATTATGCTAATTTATGTTAATTCAAAATGGCCGTCATCGGGGTGAGAATTCTAAATACAGCGTCAGTGATGTCACGATATCCAAGTCAACATGTAACGATTCTTCTTGAAACTTCATAAGCGAGTTATTGGCATTTATAAGTATCATATCACCTAAATTTACGACTTCAAGAAAAATATTTTATAATGAAACTGTGGCGGCCTACATCTGATAGACAGAAATGTGCTATTTTTACGACATGAATTCAGAAACTGAACGGCCACAGCTCAAAAACTTTTACAACGAAGAAGTTCATTTTAGTACGAGCTGAGCTGGTATACATACTGTACAACTCGGAGAAATATCATGGATATTCATGCACAGTTTTTAAGAAAAACTGACATGTATATCAATGGGCATGAGCAAAAGCACAGCTTTGAGGAAGTCAGCTTTAAACATTAAAAATTTCCCAAAGAATAGCAAGAAGCATGAGTTTGAGCATCTACACTGCAGTGGTTCTCAACCTATTTTTTGGCAGCGACCCAAAATTACCCCAAAAGAACTGCCGCAACCCAAGCCTTCAAAACAATGAAAAGAGGTTTTATAAAGGGTTTTTATATATAAATTGCACAAACCCTTAGCGACCCAATGAAATGACTTGGCGACCCAACTTTGGGTCGCGACCCAGGGGTTAAGAACCACTGATCTACAGCATGACATCATTGGTCTACATTAAAGATAAAACTTTTATATTTTTGGGTGGAAATCCCAAAATTGAAATTTAGACGAAAAATTGGATTTTCGAGCCCCCTACCTTTGCCTTTAGAGGACATCGTATAACTCGAGGATCCACTGTGAAGGGTTGCCCACCTTGTTGCCGCCATGGCTGATCCCACGTCACGGTGTCGGGTCAGGACTATCAACTCTGTGTGATCTCGCGTGCTGCTAGCGTCAGAGTATCTACTAGCGTTAGTTGTCACTGTTTACCCTTGATCGTCGGAATCTTTAACCCTTTAACACCGGAATTTTAACCCTTTAACGTCACTGTACTCGGATTACCGTTATCACAACTTCCGCCACTAAACTGACACCGGCATTAGGCAGTCACCGATGTCAGAATGAGGAAGGAACTTCCTTCCACTCGGTAGTGAACTCCAAAAAACACACTACGGAGCTAATTTAACGAGAAATACAATGTATTGAGGCTATTTTCGAAAGAGGACAGTAGACTTCTAGGGCATCAAAGGGGTCACTTTCATTACTGTTATTACACCCACCGTTATTTGACCGATTATCAGATTGTCGCTGACTTCATAATAGGGACAAAACTGCCACTCGGCAGTGAATTGAAAAAAACAATTTGGGTGCTTTTTTGACATGAAATGAATATTTTCATGTGTGTGTCATGGATGACAAGTGGGGCAGTTAAGGTGCCCATTACCTGTAGATGCTGATGTGAACAAATTCCTGGCGAGTTTCACGGTTTTGTTTTGGCTTCCGTCTAACAAAAAAACAAACGTATATGACGATAAACTTAAAATTGAACTTACCTAATTTGGTTCTTTATTTCGCATTTTATTTCCATAACCAACTTGTGCTCGTGATATTAGCGTGCGTTGTCAGACCTCGTAAAAACGCGTCCGTTCACTCAATGCAACGCACACACCGGTGCGTAAAAGTCGAAGTTTTCGGATTAAGTTCTACAACTCCATCCATCAAGAAACCTGATCCCGCTGCTTATATCTACAGCAGGGACCGCTAAAACCGTTGAGGGCCTGCATTTGCACGATTTCTTGTTCTCATTAATCTATTGGCGCAGATCTACGAGCTGATTGATGCGACCGGTCCTCGATGTTCGTTTTGGAGCGCAAAAACTGGCCTGCGCTACGAGGGACCTACTCCACTCGTGGGTGGGTCCGTGCGAGTAGTAGTGTGTTCAGGCGGCGGGGAGCGGACTTTAATTAATTAAAAGAGAGTAAAATGTTCGCCTGTCTATCAATTAACTCGATTTATTTTGGTCTTTCTGTAAATCATACATTTTATCGTCATGTTTTATGTAGTCCGCGAAGAAAAAAAAATTTGTTGCTGTCTTTGAGGAATATACCGGTACGTGTTGCGAATGTTAGGTATCGTCATTGATCAGCAATACAAGTCCTAGTGTTATCAATGCTAATTTTTTCCCCTCACTCTCCGCTTCCGGCCTTTCTCTTGCCTACTTTCCTCCCCTCTTTGCTGATTATTTTTCCACTTTAGACATTTCACGAGCACACTTCTCTGTTCAAGGCATTTCACGGGTTACAAAAATTTCAATATAGTAGTCGTTTGTTAGCGAATGTAACTGTGACGTCTGTACATTACCGGTGAATTTTGTCTAATGTTGATTTTGTCACAAATGTCTAGTGTGTCCAAGTTGAATGATTGGATTAAATATGTGCTAAAACATGTCTCGTAGTCTTGACATTATACGGAGATTTGGATAAAAATTCAGTCATTTAATTATTCATGATAATTGTTCATGATTTTTCATGATTTGCAATTGATCAATTGTTCATAGCTGTCATTCGATTGATTTAATTCATTTTCATCCATTTCGACGATAAAACCGCTCATAATTCTGCATTTTAATTTGTTGATTCGAAGCCGGAAACATTTCCAGACAAAATTTCGGTTTTCTCGTAATGGAATTGGGACCACAAATTTTCAGATAAATTTCAGTCTTCCTCCAATGGAATTTTGGATAAAAATTCGGTCTGTGAAATTACTTGAACGCTTAGTGCGCTGTTCACCTTGTTGCATTAAAGTTGGTGCAGTGGGCGCGCCATTATTCAGAATGTGCCGTAGAACTTCTGGTATCTTTAATCACTTATATGGGCCAAGTGTCGCTAGCTTGAGTCCGCAGCTTTGATCGTCCTTGGCTACATGATTGATTTCCATTATCTAAAACCAAATCTAGGAGTGTGGGATGAGCTATATTTTATTCGCTTGCTCGAAAAGTGTCTTTTACGTTGTTGAAAGCAAAGGTGAAGATAGGTGACAAAATTTGCAACCACACTCTTAATGCGCGTGGCTGAACGAGTGTCTTTGATACTTCAAATATTTATGTTAGTTGTGTCAACTTCAGCCTTTTCCGAGAGACAAAGAGAAGTAGAAAAAAGATAGGCTGAGCCCGCTTACTCAAAGGACGGAACATCAGCCTCGTTTGATTGCTGATTCTCTGGCGCTTAGTTCGGCTTATCACCGATGTGCTATACTTTGCTCAGGGTACGTGTGCCGACGAGGACGGACTCCAATAGCATACTTTCTGACGAGAAAAGCAGAAATCGCATGCAAGTTTCAAGGAGCTAAAGTACACCGAAGACAATTCCGTTCATTGCCCTCAGTTGGACATTCAATTTTACTTCATGGCAGTGAAATTAAAACTAAATTTCTCAGTGATCTTTACAATATTCATTTTGTGGTTCGAAATTTGCTTTTATCCACGTTATATCAACTCTAGATGTGAACTTAAAAGTGTTCTGAGGCCCATCAGAGTTAACATATCAAGCGGTTGGGAGTTAATTTATGAGTAATATCTAATTGCCAATTCCATACACACACAGTACGACCATCTTAACATCCAAACAACTTTGCCAGCGCTGATGTTGACGCGTCCGTTCTGTAATGATGAACTTTCCCGGTGCTGTAGAAAGACACAACCTCGCGTGGAGGTATGCGCACCTCGTTCTAAGCGTCCATCAGGTCAGAGAACTCGTCATAAGCTCTATATTGATGCCCCATTGCGGCTTACTTACCAGGCATATATGGTGCTTGTAAATGCTGCATTAAACTTGCTCAGCAGATCATGCTGCCTGATTGCCGGGGAATTGATGCCTCTGGTATCTAAGAAAGTAGTCAGATATCGTCCGTTCGAGAAGCCATTCTTGTTTTCTACTTACTCCAGTAAAATTAATGTACACTCTAAGGTATTCTTTAATTGCACAGGGGCAATAAACAGAAATAATGACGAGGAGTACTATTGACTGTAGAACCCTTGCACTGAAACGATCATCAAAAAAGATGCAGCGTATAAAACTTGCAGGCTTATTGTATAGTCTACCAAGTTTGGTATTGATGTTTTCTAATGGAGAGGAAAACGTGGGTGTAAAAAATGAAATTCAGTTAAACGTCGCTTCTGATTGACAACCATTCAACTTAATGAGCAACTGTAGTTATTAGGGTAACTGCTTGCAATAAGGAAAATGGTGTGAAATTCAACTCTAAGTAGGACCGAGATAAGTTGATTATAACAGCATAAAAAAGAGTTCTAATATTGCTCTGGATTTTTGGCCTGACAAACATGTTTCCTGAAGTTAGCGCCATGCACCTCGCAATTACGTTATCATTTGCATTTATTAGCGGCGAGTTAGGTTGAAATTAAGTTGTCAACTCAAGTTGAACTCACTTTCATCATTCAACATTGCTATGCACGCATGAGTTATTGGAACACTCCTTTCTCTTTTTTTGCTGTACCTCTTTTCCGCAGGAACGAGTGTATACGTTGTCATCCAGTTTTCTTTTTTTCAGTCGTCGCTGAGTTCTCTTGTCGAAACCTTAACCTTCTAAAACTAGCTACAGCGTATTTACTCATCGATTCTGAACCTCCTTCATGGGAAGTCTTCCTTCAAACCAAATGAATGCTTTTGAAATGAAACGTCATACACAAAATCGGTAACACTTTACATCCAAGTTATTCTTCATTATATGTCTTGATATACTGCATGAAACAACAATTCGTTCATTTGTAAGTAAAGCGTTTTTGTTAAATATTTTTTGGGGAAAAGGTTGTGAAGTGAGTGTGTAAATGTCATTTATGAACACTCGTGTATTACTAAGGAAAACTCCTTAGAGACCAGCTGTGGTCACGCCGCAGTATTAACGTGCTAAATTTAGGCGAGAGAAAAACTTCATTTAAGCCTGAATTTCATAGCACATATCTTAACTATGTTGGCTTCAATGATTACAAGATTACTTTGTAAAAGCTGTTTTTACAAAAATTGCTTTGATTAAAATGTATTCAGTTTTCCCATTTAAAAATTCTATAAGAATATTGGACTTCACTTTGAATTGCTCTTACTCTGTGCTGTAAAAGTTTGTTGGCTTCTATTTTTATTGAGTGTCGTTCAAGTTCATGTGAGTTATCGCTCTTGAAAAGTCGAAAGTCTGAATCGTCGTCGACTTCTATCACAAAGCAATCGGTGTTCTGCATCGAAGTATAGGAAAAACGAACAATAGTTGTTTTGTGTGCGTGAAATGATAGTTTGGGAAATAAGTCCGTAATTGCTCTGAAATATCTACAACAAGCTGAATATGTTTGTTATATATCTATATTTCTAGTTTCTATCACGATCTGAATGTAGCGCAGATGGTTTTGGGAACATCATACGTGACGTGTGATGTGCAACACAGAAAAATTAAGAAAAAATGAACAACTGAAGTAAGCAAGCATCCGATTTTACAGAGCCCTCAACCACCCTCAAGATCCTTAGAGGAAATTTCTCGCTCACTGCTACCCAGACTAGGAAAAAAATCCATTCAGTGTAAAATTAGAGTAAATTAAATCCTTGAGTTAGATGACATGGGTTGCCGAAATAAAGGACAAAATTTCGGGTAAAGACACGGAAGTCAAGGGTAAAGACACGGCCAAATGTGTACCAATAGGCAAATTGCTCATTCACGTACCGGTATCAATAAATGATAATTTCATGTTTCGCCACCTTTTTAAAATATAAATGTGACCGAACAAGATGAAATGTCCTCGTACAATTGTATTTTTCATTGTTTAGAAAGAATAAAAATGTATTCGAGCAATAAAGTCGATTTTCCTATTCTGTTACCTACAACCTAACCAACTCAACCGTTGAGAACCGCGGTGAACCTGTTAAAGACAAGATGAACTGCCTTGTGATTGTAGATCAGGTGCAAGTTTCAAGTTAAGGGTGGTATTCGTATTTACTCCACTCTGAGGATTGATGACCCTTCTCAACCGCATTCTGATAAACGGTGACAAACGTAGGAACATTTCTGAACATTCTTCACATTACTGCGATAATGTAGAGATATGTAGTGTTTTCCCATCGCATTCTCCTTGTGGCTGTTCACCCACGTATCTGCATCACTTCTCCCACAATATTTAACAGGAGATTAATTTATGTATTAATTGATTTTATTCTTATTTCATTTTCATTCACATTAGGTTGATTTTTTTGCTACAAATCCAACACGTAACAGGTTTGTGCATTGTTTGAATGGACCTGGAAGGATCAAGCAAGGGACTATTTAGTGTTTACTTTAAAACTGAATGGGTGCTGAGAGCCTATCACCGATAATTATATTACAGTTCGCTGACTTCAATGTTCAATCCTAACAGGCTCGAAGGTAGCTTTCTTAGATGTTGCCCCTCAGGAGATACAACTTTTGTACCTATGGGAGGGGTTTCATATATTTTCTTCCAAGCTTGCTGCTTCTACGTGAGGGTGTGGGGACACACATTAATTATGTATAGATTCCCCGTTCTCTTTTCTCTTCACTGAATGATGCCTTCATATATCCCCTCTTAAGAATGAATTTTAAGGGGTTAGACAAGCTTCAACGGGCAGACAATCTGTGATTTTATTTGTCAAAGTAACAAAATTTATTGCGCGTTACTAATTATTGAAATAATAACCTACTAATGATGCGAAAACTTTGGAAAGAGAAAATAGGTAGACGCTCTGGGTTCAGGTTGAAATCATGGTAAAAGTAGTTATTTAAACAATTTAAACAATTTTAACAATTTAAACAAACAATTTATTTACCACAGGTGATACAGAGGTAGAATGATTCTTAAGGCTAGTACAATGG
>JACJUY010001853.1:17605-41315 GCA_014220935.1 Platorchestia sp. MABIK | reverse complement strand
TTACACCATAACCCACATAAATAATTGAATCTTTCATTAATTTAGTTTTGACGTTCTTGTTTTCTCACTCAACTTGAAACATATTTCGAGCAAGCGAAGAATCGACACCAAATAGGATTGGTTATCGGTCATATTATTTGACACACAATTTGTCTCTGTAGCGAATACAACATCTGAAGGTGACGCGGTAAAAACCAGATAAGAAGCGTGGCCCGGTGTAATTATTGTATGCTGATTATTTTAGGATTTTGGATTGTATGATGCATGTGATAGCTCTTATCAAGCCCATACTTGATACTACGAAGTTTGTTGGTAGCTTGATTGGTGTGGGCGCCGCTGCTCACACTGCTCACACTGCATGACTGCAATTTTCTAAAATTACCGTTTAATTATTTTGGATGAAATTTTTATTCGTAAGGTATCCTTGCACAAAAATGGATGAATTCAATGAAAAATGACACTCATTTAAACAGCTTATTTTGCAACGGTTTCGAAAATGAATTTCACTCTAAATTTAGTAGCTCTAACTTTAAATAACGGTATCACTTCTAGCGGCATGCAAGTGTACACCTATGCGCGCAATGTTGACCGTATGGCTTTATTTATTTTTTAATTATATCTATCTGTCATGCGACTCTCATTAGAGTTGAAAGCTTTAGGCACTATACTCGTACTTTTTTAAAAAATCTCCTTCTACACTGCCCTGGTATAAGTGTAAATAGTTAATGGAGAGTTACTATTTTGACGGCACAAACTAGAGTAAGGCCGTCGTCACACGGAGACCAAATGTTAACGTTTCGTCATAATCATCTACAGTCGGCGGCACCAGTCAGTATGTCTACGGCCACGAAACCGTCAGATTTAAGCCTTAGTTTGTAAGTTTGGTGTCAAACTAAGGCTGAAATCTGACGGTTTCGTTGCCCTGGACAGACCGACTGGTGCCGCCGACTGTAGATAATTATGACTGGAACTTTACCAATTGGTCTCCGTGTGACGACGGCTGTCCAAACCACAGTAGAAGATACTACCTTTACCGTGGTTTCCTCTACCATGGTCCAAACGCTGCTCGCTGTATCTGACGAGGGCATCTGCTTCCTCAATACTAACAGCTATAAAAGTCTATCTACTTAAGTTTCATTCACTTTAATAGGTTTCAAGGCATTTAATTAAATTAGTGAATATATTATAGTATTAGTGACTCTAGGATTGAATAATTTTAAATAATTTATTTTATTTCGACGTGATGTACATTTATCAGTAAAATCCTTTAGGCCATTGCAATAGGCAGGTGTATTTATGGACAATTAATGGAAAGACATAACTACTTGTGGGCGTGACTAAATTTATTGACTTCTACGGCATCCTCCATGAACCTTATTCTACGCTTACAATTTTACATTTTTTAGGACATGTAACTTGTGCACACATTAGATTGATTGAAAATTTTTTTTTCAGTCAAAAGGCAAAAAATTTTAACAGAATTACCCAAATGAGATAACGATGAAAGCGAGATTAGTTTTATGCAGGATTAGCTTTATTTTGAGAGTTTTGGGCTCATCGCTTTGAATCCTCAAATAAAGAAGAGATAGCGATTTTTTAATTGTGTGCTTCATAACTTAGGTATTATATTTCAAATTGGGCTATTCTTCGAGAATCTTATTCTTAGAATAAAAAGAAGAACCAGAGTAAAAACGGGCATTATATTTATTGCAAACGTTTCGGAATTAAAATTCCATCATCAGTGCTGAAACAGGGGAGAAAAAAAATTGGTCTATTTTAAAAAACAAAAATCATTTATATATATTACACAAAATTACCTAAATGTCTGAAAAGCCTAATTTGTTCATTCACACTCAAACCATAGCATACTCCTAATTCACACAAGCACACATGTACGCGCTAATTCAGGTACACCAGCAAAACACACTATACACACACACAACAACACACATACAGAATTACGTCAGTAGGTGGGGGCAATTGATAACTTTACGGCACTAATGTCTTTGTTGAGGTTAGGTTTACGAGTGAATGTGAAAAGGGACTCTAAAATTCTAAGGTCATGCTCACTATTACCTCGGCGTAGAGTGGAAAAATGAGTATTTTCGAATGAATGGTTTGAATTTTCACAGTGATCCTAATTGCTGATTGGGATGGGAGTGGTTAGTGCGCGACCGGTTCTATGAGATATTCCTGCGTGTTGGCTATGTCTGATGAATTGTTGGAGTTTGGTACTACCAACTTAAGACTGGTTGCAGCAGTCACACTTATAAAACACTTAAAAAACACTTAGGTAGAAAATGATATCCAAGGCTCTTTTTGAATGCTCCATAGCAGTTTTTGTCTTAGATGTTAGATGGTATCGAGTTACAAACCTTAACTTTAACGATGTAGAACCCGTTTTGAGGTCGGGTTTTGCTATCGTAAAGGAGTATGAATTTACGTCGGTCGCTGGTTAAGTAATCGCGATGGCTAACTCGAGTAATTTCCAATTGTTTAAAATCTTCATAGCTCTCATCATTCAAATTTTCATGCATGAATTTGCGGAGGAAAAACTGACAAATATCTGAGAGTTTCCGTATTTCTAGGAATTCGATTGAATTATTTACATGTGCATTGTTTTACGAGTTTCTCAGTGCTGTAATGGCTCTCTTTCGTAGAGTAAATAGTACATTCGTTATAGTTCTGGCAGTCTCATGCCATGCTTCTATCCCAAATTGGACAAATGAATGGACTAATGCTCGACACATCATGTTGAGAGCTTCTTCAGTCAATACTCATTATGTGAATAACATCGTGAGTGTCGAGCGCATCTCTGATACATACTTCACTTCTGCGATTTTCCCAACAAAAATCTTTCAGACGCGGACACATATCAAATACTTCAATACCCGCAAATAAATTACACTCCAAGAAAGGATGTGTTCAGGAATCTACGTCGAGAGGTGTGCCATTGGTAAAACAATTATGATACTCTTTATCGTGCACATTCTCATTTACTGCTACTTGGTGCCACTAATATCAGGATTTGTAATTCTGGACAGCCACCTAATGAAGCAGTCAAGCAAGTAAAACAGTGAGTACTCGTACATTCAATTCAATTATTATATTGGGGCCCACACACAGGGATCCAACGATTGTATCTATGGTGGGAATTGGCGCTCCCAGGGGGAATATGTGAAGTCCCGAGCTAAAGGTTTGGTAGGCCTTCTTTTTGTTGAAATAGAATCTTTTTTGTTTTTTTTTGTTACGGACCTTTTCTTTTTCGGTTCACTGCTGTCGTGTTTTTCAGCCCCTACTACTTCATTCTTCAACTTTAACCTCGTTTCATAAGTTTTTTCTTAACTTATTGTTTCTATGCACCTATCTGCATCGATTCCGCGTTGTCTTAAGTCCATACTTAAAGCCCTCTCCTCTTTTCTCTCTTTGAAACGCCTTCGTTATGGTTAGGTAGGCTCAAACTAACTTATCTAATCTAATCTATTAAATTCATTTATATGAAATATGAGAGAACAGGAAATAAGGTGATGGCTGCAAGGAGATGCGGTCAATCAACTGCTGTAAGATGACATTGCTAGAGCTTAATTACAGGTGCGTGTAACTCTTTAGTGTTTTACTTAAGCTTTTATACTTCGGCCATCAAATGAAATTACTTAACGGCGGTCGGAGAACAAATGTCACGAAGATCATGAGATATTTTTTCTGTGATGTTTTATCATTAGAGAAATAAGGCAAGGTTTAGTAGGCAATAGAACACGTTTTTAAATCCGCACAAAGCTCGAAAAATATATGTACCTGAACTGCCTTGCTATCAGAGTTTTATTTCCAGAAAAATTGCAGAGCTAGTCTAGTCTTGAATTTGAAATTTGCTTGCGCATCACGATAACAACGTTTCATGCATTGTAAATCGTACTTCCAGAGGTAACTGATGACACCAGTAGTGAAAAGAGCCAAATTTCTCGGCACACTTCTCTTCGTGTACTGGATATTATTACCACTAGTTTCTAAAACTTCATGTTTTCAACATACTCTCTCATGAATATTTCTATCAAATGAAGAACTCTTTCAATTGCCTTACGTTTGAAATTTTCAACCATTTATATGATTGAGTTGAAATTTCGACCTGCTTTCAATGAACAAATCAAACTTCTAGAACTTACCAGTGTGATACTAACAGCATTACATCTGTATTTTCCTGAGAGAAAATTTTGAGGATAATTTCCCATTTACTTCCAATTCATTTTTTTGGAAAGCGCTTGAATTAGGAGTGGAATTTCATTAATTTATGAGTAAATTAAATATTGCACTTTTCATCCCACAATTTGTGAGCAGTCATTGTGGGGTAGAAATAATAATCGTTAAAAAAACGAAGTGCGCATGTTGACTCTCCGATCGCACCGATCTGCTCAAGGTGTCAATATTATTTGCTGAGTATGCCATCTAATCCCATTACAAATTGCGCAAGTGGAAAAAATATTAATAAAATTGCCAATAGAACTTAACCTATGGATGCACGGTGGGGTCAGAATAACCACAACTGAATTTTAAACTCAAATAACTGTAGGTTTCATCCATATATTTGAACATGGCTTTGTGAATTTTTCCAAAAAACTGAAACTGGTCAACCTTTGTGTGCTTTGTTACTTCAGTATAAACGTTGGGGTCAAATTGACGCCACGCTGTAAGTTTGTTTGAAATGATATCGTGCATCAAGGGGTGATCTTATCCTGACGAGGAGCAGTGTGCGCTGCTGAGGGCTTGCTGTTACAGATTTTCATATAGCATTACTTCGGTTCTGTGGAAAGAATATTCACCTGCGGCAGGACGAGGGGCTGCAACCGTCATAAGAACGTCAGCTGCGATTCCCACGTGTTCGCTGGTCCCCAGAGCCGCACATTTGGTGAAAGAGGCTTCTTATCAGCACTCGAGGGGCTCTGGTATGAGTTCTTCTATTTGGGCGAAGGTTTATAGCAACTGTGAGCCTAGTGTGTGCTGAAGCTTTTTGCCGAAGTAATTATAAAGCGCCTTTAAAACTCCTTCAATCGATCTCCGAGTTAAAACAGATCATCTTATGCAAAGCTTATTTCAGACTCATAAAAATCAATTTCAGTTAAAGAACTAAGACAGTGCGCAAATCAAGCAGTGAGGGACTCGAACTAATTTTTATCCTTCTAAGTTGAAGTCTGGATAAAATGATGCACTGAATAACTCGAGGATCCAGGACTTTCCAGGACTCGAGGACTTTCATTACACCTCAGAATAATGTGATGGTAGGATGCCCTGGAAGTCGCTGAACTTGTTCGGGCCCACAGGTAGCTATACGTAAATTTGATCATTGTACTAGACCTAAGTAACATTCTATCTCTGTAACACCTGTGGTAAATAAATTGTTTAAATTGTTTAAATTGTTTAAAATTGTTTACTTGCGGGTGTCGTTAGTGAGGGAACATTGCTTGTGTGAGTTCGCCTTGGTGAAAAGATGTGTTTTAGAAGTCTGCACATTGAGTGAGCTCGCCTGTGTGGAGGCTGCTCATTAGAAGACTTCGCCTGTGTGGAGGCTGCTCATTAGAAGACCTCGCCTGTGTGGAGGCTGCTCATTAGAAGACCTCACCTGTGTGGAGGCTGCCCATTAGAAGACCTCAGCTTCCAAGGTTTCGCCTGCGTGAAGGCTATATATTAGAGGGCGTGCCAATGTGAGGTATTAGTTCACTATGGACTTAGGTCCCTCCCTTCAATTCGCACAACTAAATAAGGTCTTCTTATCGACGTTAACTCGCTTCCGGCAACCACCTCGATCGCAAAGCATCATTCGTTACGCTGCTGGCAAGAAGTGTTAGACGAGAGAACATTTTGTACAAAAAGTTTTCGCCTTTTTAAAGATTGATTGACTATCGCTCATTCTCTGGGTGTAAAAATCAACCAAGGAACGTTCAAGGTTGCTTCAATAATTTGCGTGGGATTCACAGTAAGGACTTTATGAATCTATGCTATAATAGGAACCGCGTCCGTCCGTCACACCAACCAGCAGAAAGTGTGTGGTGAGGGTATCTGTGATACGAGCTTCATCGACTCCACAATTTTCGGTGCATAAATCCATCAGATTCAGAGTCGGAATGAATATCACGTGTATTGTTGGGCAATAGGAACGTGCGCCATGTGATTTTTTCGAACATTATTTTGCATCTTTGAGAGGCCGTGTGCACTCGGCCTCATCGACTCTGGAGAAATTGAAATTTTTCATTGAAATGGGTAAGCTTATAAATGCTAATGATAGCGTGTGGTCCTATTTGCTTTCTCCACTGAACTGCATGACGAGCCGTCAATCAACAGTCTATCGTCAGGTATTCTCGCCCGTTTGCTTTGCGTGAGGAGTTTCGATCGTTGAGTCATTCCATGTTCCTTCACTATATTAGGGCAAATATGCTATTTAAAATCATTTTTATTATTTTGATTTCTCATTTCATAGCGTAAGTTCGGTTCCGACGTCCCTGTTATTTTTGTCCCTTCGGGAGATATGGCAATTGTACCTATGGGAATTAACTCTCCTAGGGGAACATAATTGGTCCGGAGGTGAGAGTTAAGCAGGCCTTCCTTTCGTTGAAATTAATTACTTTTTTGTTTTGTTGAAGACCGTCTTTTTTCCATTCGGAATTCACTGTTTCTACGCGATGGGAATCTTGCATAGGAACACACAATGTGCTTAGATTCTACGTTCCCTTAACTCCATGCTAAATCGTACTTTCATCCTTCCTCTCTTTGGAACACCTTTGCTGTGGTTATGGAGCTGACCCGCTCTTTTCTGAGGGTTTGGTCAAGCAGATTTGATACTCCACTTTCTCTTTCTTTTCGAACAGGGAAGAGACTAATCGCAACCACCAGCTAGAGCTAGTCGTTGTCTTGAACGCTTGGTACTTCGTAGCAGCAACGCAAGATAATCTTAATCGGACAAAATCTTTGTTACTTTCTAGGCCAGACATGTTCTTGTCTCTCTGAATAGCATTAACTTTTAACAGAAATAGGCTACGTTGTTTTCTTCAGTACAGAGAGCCTAGTATTTTACTGAATAATTTTGGCTATAATTTGCTATGTTAGAAAGGTTGGAAGCCAATGTCCATCGAGAAAATTCATAAGAATCTAACCCATTGCCTAGAAAACCATTACTTGTACTTGTACATTTATTTCTACGATGTTTGAGAATATACGAGAGAAAATGACGTGAACCTTGTTCAGATAAAGCCGCTCAGCTTGTATACAGTCAATACTCGAGTTAAACATCATCTTATGCTAACCTCAACCAATGCGAACAAAAATTCGTTACAGTTATTCATAAATTAAATCAGGCATCATCTGACTTGAACAACTGACGTTGATTTGGTCGGTTGAAGTTGGGGTTCTCGTTCAGTTGAAGTCTCATGAGATTCGGGGATCGGCTGTACAGCATTTAATGCCTATAAGAGTTTTTCTCCTAAAAAGAACAGTTACGTCCGCGTTTTGTTGCGCTGCGTCCAGCGATTGATCTGACGGTGTGAAGAACGTAACAGATTGCGCCGCAATGCAGGCTGGCGCCAAGCAGTTTTTCTTCACATGGCCTTCAGGTTCTTCAGCAGCGAATAGTATGCTTATAGTATGCTTCCGAATAGTATGCTTACGATCCTTCGCTGGAAGTTGTGCAAAGCGGAAGAACTGATTTCGTATATGCCCTTTATGGCTATAGTAGCCAACGAATATATCTAGAGCTCATTTAAAAAAATTAGAGCTCTCGATGCCGTATGCCGTACGTGGTCCACAGCGAGCGGAGTTGCGCTTGAGACAATGGATGAGCTTAATCGGAAATGCTATTTCTATCCGTTTTTTTAAACGTAGTTATTCTCGAATCTTAACTAATAATTTCAAAATGTTCGTCCTCGGAAAAGCTTCAAAATGAAACACTCGTTTTTCAGAACAAAAAGATTGGACATTCGTAGTGGTGATGTCCCTCGGTTCTTATCGACTGACTGGAAAAATTGGATGAATGATTTTGACTATTTACCTTGAAAACCAAGATGTGAAATGTACGTTAACCGATGCTTTCTTTTGAACGTATAGCATCGGTTCAAGCAATGCCTCTTGTATTTCCAGGACTGCTCCTAGGCGTGGCATCACAGCAATGACGTCACGCTAATGGTCCAAAGACGTTTGAAGTTTTTAATGTTTTTTCATGTCATTTGCATCATAACTTTTCTGACAGTATGTGCGAGTGATCGAAGATAACATGCATTGTGTTTAAAGATGTGTATATTCTTAAAATATATATAATTCCAAGGTTCTTTTATTGTGTGTTTTTTTATTAATTTACGACTAAAAAAGGGACTTTCAGTTGTGTTGTGAAATACAATGTCAGAAAGAAAGAATTGTACACGGGGGTTTCTAAAATCATAATGTTCAATTTTATGAGTTTTTTACATATTTGTTAAACTTTACTGGACATTTTTTGTTACTGACGATTTTTGAAAATCCCGAGATATTCAGGATCGATGGCTCGAAATGAAAAGAAAATTATGTTGGGCATCCATACCTAATGTTACTCATCTGTTCCAGCGGTGAAATATGATCACAACCTGTTGAAATACAGTGAGAAATAATTATGAGCGACATATCGCTATTTTAGGAGCCTCTCAAATATTTTTAGACCTAATAACTGCTTTCCGACCAATGTTTTCCAATCGACAGGTTTTAGTCTACATTGCCGTGTCAAGCAGCCATTCACACTGTGAGGAGGTTCATACAGTCCACGGCTGCTTAACTAACGTCCCAGGGGATTATGAGGTTCTCAATCAAAAATAGTTTTAATATTATAATCGTATATAAAAAAACTAAGTTTTTGTTAAATTATTTCCATAATGGCTTCCTTGAAGTTCAATGCTAAGGAGCAATTCCTTTCTCATCCTGACACCGGTGACAATCTGATATCAGTGCCAGTCTAATGACGGTGATTGTCATAATAGTAATATGAGCACAAAAATGCCAGCGTTAACACTTTGGTCTCGACGTGAACCGTCGGTGTACACAAAGAGAATTTTCAAAATACTACTGACCGACCAGTAGTCACAAACACAATGTTCATGAATACTTAATCAAAGCTTAGTTAAGTTACGATATAGTAATGTTTGTTATTTTCAAACATGCTTACTAGAGTTGACTTTAAATTTGAGTTGAATATTGAAGTTCAGTTTATGTCCGCTTTATGTGAGATCATTCCATAAAGCGGACATATCCTAAAGAGACTGAAACAAACGGGTGCCTGTAAGGTGAATGGAAATTGTTTCGTTAAAGAGTGTGAAGGGCTTGGAATGTGAAACGTATTTGAGAAAAATTTGTACTCTGAGAGTGGCAGAGAAATGAAATGTAGAAGTCAGAAAAATGTATTTATTGTGAACGCAAGAAACAGAATAACAGCTTAAATTATTATGACCACAAGAGATCGATTTTGAAATCAGGTCAGGTATTTACAATAAATGTTCAACATGACGCCCATCTGTTGTGATGTTGGCGTTCGAACGCTAGACACGAGCGAAGACAGTAGGAGTTTCACGAATCCTTTGCTGTGCCTTCAATAATTCCGCCGATAAGGTCTTCTTCGGAATGAATCGGTGTTTCGTTCACCAAACTCTTCAAATGTCCCTAGAAGTAGAAATTTAGGGGCCTGAGATCAGGAGACCTAGTGGCCATGTGAAAATTTTAATTCCTCGTACCTTTATGAAGAAGCATTTCCGACTTCACGGTTATTAAGTAAAAAGTGTTCATTTCAGCGGTCCAAACCTTGTGTTAAAGTTTGATCAACATAGTGCCTCATCGCATTTATATCCATCATGAAACGACAAAACATGAAACTTCTAACCTATCAAATACAGCAGAAAATATATGTCTGTGTATTATAGAAGAATGAGAGAATTTTCTGCGTATAAATTGTTCAATCTGATGGAAAGGGCTAATGCAATGCATCTTATATCTCCAGACATGCTCATATAAATCGTGACGTTACAAAGTTTGTTAACGTAAACGAGTGAGAGACTCAAACGCTGCAATATCGTATTTCCTGGAGATACCGAATCACTTGGAAATCAGATGGTACGCAATCATTCTATTCCTCCCAAATTGATATATATTTACTTGTACATTATTTTTCAAGTGCTAAACAGCCAATGCCTCGACCTAATGGCGGTTACCACTGGCCGAGCTAATTGCTTATTTCAAAAATTTACGTAGGAAGAGGAATTGTGGCTAACTCGCTTCCTTTTCCCCAACGGGAAGAAACACCGGCCCTGTAAGGTTTTAAGCCCTCGAATCGTCCTACACGAAACCCGAGCGATCTTCTCCACAAGGCCATGGAGGCTGCAACTCGGCGAGACACTTGGTCATCATGACCATCATCACCACTCACTGTCATTAGGCGTCGACGCACAAGAGGCATGATGCACCGTATAAAGTTCTCTTTGTTGACATGCTGTGACTTGAAACAGCAAGCGAAAATGTATTCGCTGCTGTAATTGTGTCGATTTTATCCTGTTACGATGATTTTTGTGCAGTAAACAAGTTTACAGGACGTGGACCTTGCACTAAACAAAAACTAACTGTATTTTATCTGGTGAAAAAATTCAAATACTTAACAAAGAACTTTATCAACATGAAAATTTTTATTATTGAATCTGCCGTCTTTTACATATACCTAGAATCACAAGCACGCGTCTTCTACGAAAATTTTACCGCATTAAGCGGTAAATCTTGAGAAATTTTTTCAGACTTTTTTTGCGGAACGCCAGAGCTCAAGTTGTTAAGTTGGATGGAAGCACTGGCTTCATACTCAAGAACGGACTAAAAAAAATCATTTGGCTGAGATCAGGCGATGAGGGAGCCACATCCTTGCTTCAAACCTTGGAAAACTCTTCTTACATGCCAGTTTTGTTATGTTCGACACTGGTGCTGTTTTGTTGATGAGTGAAAATATAATTTTTTTATATTTTCAGATTTTTTAACACAATAGAACACATATTACATTGCTGGTATTGCACCATTTCAAACTCTTGGTACATGTAATCATGTTTCTGGTAAAATAATATAACCTCAAACCAAATACATATATTGAACACACAAAACTGAGGAAAATAGTTATATTCATAGGAAAAATAATTAATTGTCAACAATTTTTTTACTTATCAGTAATTTTTTTAATGTAATAATTTTTTGTTTTCATTTTTTTAAGAGCAGTACTAAAACAATGGCTGAATCCTGCAGGGGTGACTTGAAAAAATTCTCTGTAATACTTCAAATTTTGTTCATCCCATGCTATGGAGCTTATCTATCTTATGGTCAGGGGAATGGAGTCCCCCAAAGTAAGGCTAGGTTTCCTTCGGGCTTCTCTTTTCCTCCTCAGCACAGCTGCTCAGTTCTGAGACTAACTAGAGCAGACACTCGAGAGCTGCAAGCTTGGCATGAAGTTTGTGAGCGACTTCTGTGAGCAATTAATGACGACTCCAACTAGTGCATTCTTAACTGTGACAATGAAGAGAATATCAATAATTTGATGCTATTCACTGACTGTTGCAACATGTTAGTATGCTTGCAACTGCTCTGCATCAGAGTGTAGCACGTTCGTCTTACGGCCGCCTCAACTCCTGTGGTATAAAAATAGGCCAATAACTGTGAGCTATTCATAACCTGAGTCAAGCACCGCATGAGTTTGGTTAAGGACTCACATTCATCCGTATAAGTTAATATTCGCGTGAGACCGTAGTGGTTCTCAACCTTTTTACTCCCACGCCTCCCTTAAGAATAATCGGGGAAATTGTGTGCAGATGGACTGGTAAATAAGAGCTGGCAACAAAGAATATTGTAAATAGGCCCTCAAACATATTCAGCAGTGAAATTTCACTCTTTTGTCGAAAAAATTACTGGAAAAATTAGGCATTACAGTGGAGGCTCAGCCCCCATGTTAACACATTCCCCGTGCATTGAGCCAAATGTGTATCAGTCGGTAAATTGCTCATTCACGTACCAGGATAAATGAATGACATTATATCTGTTTCGCATCCTCTTTGTGAAATAACTGTTTCCACACCAGGTGAAATGCAACGTGGAATTGTATTTTTCATAAATCTTAGGAATGATAAAAATGGATTCGAGTAGCGAAGTCGATTTCCCTATTGTGCTACTTACAACCTAACCAAACGAAGCGTTTACAACCGCAGAAACGCGGTGGACGTGTTAAGAACTACTGGCGTAAGATATTGAACAACTCTCGGATCAACCATCCGTTGTTGTTGCATGTCGCTGGTTCGTTTTAAATTCGCGCGTGTGAGAGTCGTTGTGATGAGTTTTCCGTGAGTTAAGTATCCTATCAAATTACGTCGTGGTAAATCACGGACGTGTTATTGCACCTTGAAATGGAGAATTTCCGGTAATTTTAATAAAAAATTCAGTCAGGAAACTTATTTGCTTGCGACCATATGTTAATGTATAAACTTCTAATAATGTGAGAATTAAATCATTCTACGTTATGCATGTAAGCCTTTGATTTAGGACGTATCCTATAATATTGCATCGATTACTGAAATATTTGGCAAAGTTGTGTAATGAATGACGCATTTAAATGAGTGAGACGATCTTTTTTAATCTACACTCATTGCATTGAGATAGAGACACTGGTACATACATACACTCCATCCTCATCCTCAACTTATACGGACAAATATTGGTTACAGTTAATTAACCAACAAACTTGATTCAGGATGTGAATAACAGGGAATTACTGGGGCTAATATCTATGCGCGTAAGTTGAGGTTGGCTTTAGATGTTGCACATTTCGAAGATCGCCAGTTCCTGCAACTCGTTTGATCACCAAGTCGAGCAAGTGGCTTGCAGAGTAAACACACTGAAGCCGCTGAAGTGGTAAAGTGCCAGTTTCCAGCAGGCATCTAATTATTTTGTGAGGATACATGGTTTGGCCCAAGTGGCACCTAAATGTTAATTTTGTGAAGAGCTGCTAATTTTGTACGAATGCATCTGATGTTTTGGTGGAGATTTAAACCCAGACGAGAGCATTTGCATTGAAATGCCGCAGATCACGAGGTATGATTGTGGGGGATTGTAACGCCATGGTGATCCTGCAATTTGCTGGAGGTGTCCGTTCTTAAGATGTTTTTTGTTGATTCTATCAGCTCACTCACTTGCTCTCCTTACGTCACTATAGTTTGCATTGCTCTCACCATCATATTGGTTGTTGTGCGTTATCCAATACTTTCATTACTGGTAGTGTGCTCGTCATAGCCGTGTGGTTTAAGGACCTGCCCTTCCGTGAAGGCATCGAGGGTTCGAATCCCGGCTCCAAAAGCCAAAACTTTTATTCGTCGGCTGCAGGTTAGCCTTCTGACGAGACAAGCGTTGTTGCTGACTTCGGCACTGCTATTCATGCTCGTACTCTTACACCGTCACAAACAACGGTGTGTTTTTTCATTTACAGCTATATTTGATTCGTAAAAACTACTTTTATGAGTTGTTTAAATGCGTATTCTTTCTTCTTTTGATTCCTGCGTTTTTGTGTCAGGCAAAAATCGAAAGAAATTTCAATCGACGTTAATACTCGTACATAGCAATTAGATAAACAAATGTTTATAGTCATGCAGTACTATTCAGGTATCCAGTTTACAGGGTGGAATTTGGGATGCTTAATACAATCTACCAAATGAGTAAAAAACTGCGTACTATTATTTAACTAGACCTTGCGTGACACTTTAGGTCTGGAGTGGACACTTATGTAGGATCAAGCTAAAACAAAGCAGCTGCGTTAAAGATTATTAAAAAGAGGACAGCAATCATGCTCAAGAAACAGTATTCAACTGTAAAGTGCATAGAGAGTAATTTTGATATACAGGAATCTTTCTAACCTACATGATAAAACCCGCTGTGTGTTTATTTATATATTTATTTATATCTCTGTTTGGTGTCCGCTTCTTAAGAAACATAGGATTGAGTTTGCGGTATCATGGATACCGAATTGCTCAATGTATCAAAGATGGCCTTACATGCATTGATATGTCTGACATTTTATCAGGATAGATTCGGTTAGGACATGATAGGTTAGGTTAGGTGAGCAATGTTGACGGAATTTTTTCACGGGTCTACTTAGCTTAACGATGACATTGTCAGTAGAATTTCCAGGGGTCCTGCTACTACCTAATCATGCCCTTGGTTTATTTGTTTGGAGTCCGCTCCTTCCATTTCTCTGTCACGCTCATAAGGATAGTTATAATGACCGTATCTGTGATGCGATTTCACCAGTGCACAAGTACAAGAATATTTTTAACTGTGGAAACTGTTTGGATGGATATATTTGTTTGTCATCTACATCTGAAAAATTTCTTCAAGAAAGCTATGAAATCCCGTCATTTTTGGCGGGCCGTGCACACTAGTTACTAAGAATGACCGTCGTGTGTTTATATATTTATACGAGGGCTGTTTTTTTCAAGTTTTGATAGGCTATAAAATAGACAAATTATGATTACAAGATGATTTTATAACTAAAAGATTCACAATGCCTTAGTTATTTTTCTATGTAGTCACCATGAAGGTTGAGGCATTTGTCATAACGTGAGACAAGTTTTCTTCAAAGAAATCAGCTGCCAATGATCCCAGGTAGGTCGTCACCGCGTCTTGAAGCTCACCGTTGTTAGCGAAGCGCTGGCCCCCCACCCACGCCTTCATTTCTCGAAACAGATGGTAATCGCTGGGTGCTAAGTCCGGGCTATATGGTGGGTGGTCTGGGTGCTAAGTCCGGGCTAGACGCGGGCAAGACGCGGTGACGTCCTACCTGGGATCATTGGCGGCTGACTTCTTTGAAGAGGGGACATAGGAAAACTTGTCTCACGTTATGACAAATGCCTCAACCTTCATGGTGACTACATAGACAAATAATTAAGACATTGTAAATCTTTCAGTTATAAAATCATCTTCTTATCACATTTTGTCTTGTTGTTATAGCCTATCGGAACTTGAAAAAAAAACAGCTCTCGTATGTTTCGTGTCACTCTCTTAAGAATAGATAGGAATAAATTAGCCCTGGTGGTCTGAGTTTCAGTTCGCTGGTAAACTAATGCACTCATTTTCGCTGTACAAGTGTTTTATAAAGAGTTCCTTTCAAAATAAATAAAGAGATCCAGAGCCTGATACACTCGAGTCCGTATAGTGGATACCGAGTTCGCCGGGGAATTGCATATTACAATATACAGTACTACAATCTTACCTAATAGCTCCCTTGGTGAGTTTGTTTATCCGCTTCTTTCGTCTATCTGTCCCAATTTAATGAAGGGCAAGATTTAACCTTTTTGCGAATTGTATTGTGCATACGATCTGTTACTAACGGCTATTTCTGAAAATTATTTCTTAAAAATAAGTCAAACAAGAACCGGGAAAACGATGAAGTGATATCAAAGGTTAATGAAACATAATGTAATAATTATACAAGAAAAACTTTAAAGATATGCGGGGTACATTAATTAAAATTCTGTTTTCAAAGCTACCTAAAATATTGTAGAATTTAATTTAAGGTACCATGCCTTTCTCTAAAGTTCTTTCTTGTGTCATTATAGGATTTTCATTCTTCAACCTTTGAAATCACTGCATCCTCTTCCCAGTTCTTGATTTTCTAATTCTTGGGAAATATTATGCATGCGGGAGATGGACATTTTAACAGATCGTATCCAAAATACAGTACAGCTTACATGAAGGTTAAAGTCTGCTCTTCATTAGAACCAGAAGCAGGGTGAAGAATTTTCTCCCTACTTTGTTATTGAGAGTACGGTAATGAATTTTACCCTCAGCCATTTCCAAAAGCTGAGCCGCGGCAGGTGGCATGCAAGCGTACTAGCATTCAATCCTACTTGCATACAGACGAACGAGGCGATCAGAGTTTTATAAGTACACACATGCGTGGACTTGATGAGCAGTTAGGCCGATATCTATTTCTGTTTGAGGCAGTAGGAATTGAATTAAAATTTCATCTTCTTTCAGAGATGGATGAACACAGTAAACAGTCCGGAATAAAAGCGACATAGATATCATTGCATCAATGAGACGTGTATGAAGGCAAACAGAAAAAAAGCCCTAATACAAGTGATTTATACATGGTGGAACGTAGGTTACTCTTCCTGCTAGAAAAACTATCTACATGTATATTAATTTGCTTGTGCTGATGTACCTATCCGCATGTTCAATGCTTGCAACAGTTACATAAGCGATAGTTACACTTAGAGTAATTATCCCTAATTTAGTCATGTTGTTCAAGAAATCCTTTTAAGAATTATTATTATCATTAGACTTTATGCGTTACGCCAAATAATTTTCTCTCGTTAATATTATAAATCGCTGGGCAATAAACAGAACAACTTCCTGGTAGCTTCTCGGTGATCGGATTTTTATGAATTTTAGTTCGTCGTTAACTCAAGTTGAAAAATAACCTTGTATTCCTTGACGCATCCACGGATTTAGGTTAGGATAAACTAGGTAGGTTATATTAGCTTACGATAGACCATACTAGGTTATGTTAGCATTGGTTAAAGACAGGTTAGGATAGGATATGCTAGGCTAAGGAGGGCTGGGATACATATAGGACAAGTTAGTATAGGATAGGGTTAAGTTAGGATAAGTAAGCGAAGATACATGAAGTTAAGATGAGCTAGGATAAGTTAGGACAGATTAGGATAAACCAAGACAGGTTAAGATAACTCAAGATAAGTTACGATAGGTGAGAGGAAGTTAGGACAACTTAAGATAACTGAGGATAACAGAATAACGAAGGATAACTTGGGATGAAGGAGCCATTAGGATAACTTAGAACAACATAGGATAACTTAATATAACTTGGGATAAGTTAGGGGAAGTTAGTATCACTTTGTTAACTTCGGATTACGAAGAATAACTTAGGAATACGTAGGATAATTTAAAATGGCTTAGGATAACTTGAAACAAGTTTGGTTAGGTGAAGTTAATAAACAACCTAGAATTTCTCCACGCTCCAGCTAATAACAATTAATTAATAGTAGATCAACAATCAACGATAATTTATAACGATGGAGGGGCTCAAAAAGTTGTTACATGCTAGGGTTGAATGTATGAACTTTTAGACGACCACCGTTTTATTCCAACAAAGGCGAGCTCTTTCAATAGTTCTGCCCTTCACTTCGCTGAAGATCTCTCGAGTTATACAACTGATTTCCTAAACAATGTTACATTTTATTTTCTGTGACATCAGATTGGGTGGTTTTAACTTTAACAGCCCAAGCTCATCCGGAGATAGAAATAGGAAGCGGCTGGGCAAAGATATCAGGGTAGTTATTTGTGGTGCGTCACCAAAATTCGATAATCGCTGCATGGGGAAAAATCCTTTTTCAGCCTGGGCCACTGATTATCCTTTGTGAGTCGACACTTCATGCTTTCTTCACTTTATCGCACCTCGTTAGAAATTTAATTCTGTGTACGATAAAGGGGAGCAACATGGGATGATTATTAGTACATCATGTACAATATTCCCATACATTTTAAATCTCCTGTCTCATTTGGCACTATCTAGGACTCTTTATCTCTCATAGCTTACTTGCTATTGATTTTGGAAAGAGGTGAATTATTCATTACGCTGGGTGTGTACATAAATCTGTACATATGTCTCATGTCCGCATCTAATGGATTAATAAAGGGAAAAATTGAGCACTTGTGATTCCTGTATCATGACTGCCCACATTACACACTTTCAGGTGAGCAAGTTATCAAAAATCGATTAACGTTATTATCATAAATAATTTAAAGTCATGTAATTACATGACGCTCGAGGAGACAAAGCTTCAGCCAAAATTGTTGACAGCATAACTGTCAAAAATGACTCGCAGAGTGCACTTCTTATCAGCATGAATTAAGCTTATGTTTGCAAAAACATTATTCAGACACTATAAGATGAAAATTCAGTTATTTGTGACATCAGTATCGATAGAAATGTTCATAAAATCGTATTGGGCTGTAGAATGTACCGAACATCTACCTCACCATCTCCCTGCACTAGACAGCTCTTCTATGTCAGAAGCGCCAGCTGTACTAGTGAGCCGACCTTCGTATAACGCTGAGTCAGCAATGACATAGTTTACGTGGGTCTGTTCTCGCGACGCGTTTGTTTTTTACTTAATTTAGGATTTCTTGTTCAACTAGCACATATTTATTGGTCGTGGCAGATTTATTGTACGAGTACTCAAGTACGATTAATAACTCGCAGTAGGCTATCAAATGCGATGTTCTGGGACCCTGTCGTTGTTAGAACGCTTCTGCTGCAATTAAAATAGTAACTCCTGATAACAGTGGCCTCTCGTTAGATGGCTGAGTTTTTTGTGAATTTAATTTTTACCTTTTTTTCCATCGATGTTACTTTTCCCATCACAAAAATCAATGAAAATTATTGTATACAATACCTTCCTTCTGTTGTTTTGAAAATATCCTAGCGTATTAATTCTTTAGTTTATTTCAATTGACTATTAAAATTTAAAAGATTTGTCCTTATGCGTAACAAAAGTGCCGTACAATATGTCATCCAGTTATACGTTAGGCACTAGGTTAACTCCGTGTCCTAGTATAATTTCGTAAAAGTGGTGCAGTTCCAAACATTTTTTGAATACTACATTCATTTTGTTCAGCATTGTGGCTACTATTACGAATTCTCTCATTTACGATCATGACTACGAAGGAAATAAGGCTCACAGCTTTCCTAAGTTTCAGGAATATCATGAATATTTCTAATCCATGCTTTGTAAGGTTCGAGGAAATAACTCACGTTCCCATATAAATTTTAAAAGTTGTCCTTGTTAATTTTTTTCTAACAGATGTTCAGGATTGAACATGTAGCTGGTGGGATTGCACAGCGATTGTTGCTATCAGATTAGGCTGTTCCGAAGTGTACTCGCGTTCATCATGTGTGTGTGTGGGTGTGCGTGTGCCATGAATGCACAAGTGTTTTGCGTGTTTTCTTTGCCTCCAGGTCAAACATATTGGTTTAGTTAACGTCTCTCAAATTTGTTATTTGTATCACTGTTTCTAGATTGGTTCATTTTTACAGCTCTCTGTACAGTTAGATTCAGAATTTGATGAAAAATTGGAGATTTGTTTTGAACATTTGTTTTTGAACGAAAATTTTCAGAGATTTTCCATGGAATGACATCAATGGGTCATTAGTTTTCAATCTTTCAGAAAATGAGAAGTATTTAAGGATCAGCATTAATTAATAGTTTATTTCCGTGAAACAGTTAATGCTCATTAATTTTTCCCCGCTTTACAAATCTAGGGCCGGAATTCTAAAGCATCTACGTGGTCGTGCCGGTACAACTGGCATCGTAAGGTCTAATTAAATGGACTTGGCTACTTCACGTGCGGTAGCCAAAATTCAGAAACAAAAATTTATTTTCAAATAAAGTTTGGCAATAAAAATAAGTGAGTAACTAGCAACCTTGCAGGGCTTTCTACTATCTCTAAGTAACGTCAACATTTTTCAATTTCGTTAGAGTTTGTTGCATTTTTCTTGAAATGACCCGCGGAACAATTCATTACATGAGAAATTTTATTCGTTCTTCGGCATCAACCAACGCAATAATCTGCAAACTCTACCATCAACTAGCCATTAGTTACGAGTATCATAGTATGTACTTCCCTAACCAATTACTTTTCCACTCATAGGAAAAAGATACTAAGTAGGTTCCTCTCCGAGATGACGCACTTGAATAATTATTATAGCGAAAAATTAACTGTTAAGAGTTAGTGTGAGAATGCTGTCCAAATTAGTGAGCCTCTTGAGGTCAAAATAATATCTTATTTTGAGTTATACACACGTAAGTTCAATGACCTCGTGATGTCTCAAAAATGAGTCAAACTTCGCTGTGTTGCCGTGGTGTCAGCCAAAGTGTGTTGATTGTAGCTTGTAGCCAAGCTTCTGATTTTAACTCTTTAACGCCAGCATTTTTGAACCGTTATCGCAACTACCGTCATTCGATTGGCACAAACATCAGCTTGTCACCCACATCAGAATGAGGAAGTAACTGACACTCGGCAGTAAAGTTCGAAGAAAAGATTTAGGTTTAGAATTTATAAATTTAAAGTAGAATTTATGTAAAACGAGTAGACTTTTCACGTTGGGCTATGACCTCACCTAGCTATTCTCTCATATTGTGTTATGACCGAGCATTCAAATTAATTCTATCGTGCATGTTTATCTATTTTAGGGATGTGTGTTGCACACTGTTTATTGAGAATTATGTTGACCAACCCTTTTGTTCCTTGAACATCATTTTATACGTTATTTTCGTTTGCTCAAGAGAGTGTTTCAAGTCTTTTCGTTTTGCCTAACTGACACCGGACTGGAAAAGGACTTTTTTGCTGCATGGCTCGCAGTAGATTCAATTACTGTCACAGATATTGAAATACCTTTTGCTTTATTCTCACCAATTAAATTTAAGAAATTGCTTATTGAAAACTTTTCAAAATCTAACATGTAGACTTTTCGTGTCAACTTTTTGAAATAATGTTGTGTTTCACACAACTTCCTATGTCGCATCCTCTTTTCCCATTTAAATGTTTTTGTTATATTTGTGCGACAATCATTTCTGGTTTCTGAATCTTCCAAATTTTACATACTATCATTATTTTTGTTTGAAACTCTAAAAAATTATTTTGTGATTGCTGCTACCCTGCGCTAGTAACTAGGTACTTTTTAATATGTGTACACGAAAAGCTAGTTTTAAATCTCCGAAATGTCCACTTTTTCGTTTTAGAAGCAGAATTATTTACCTCCACTCAGTAGTAAGTATGATTTCAACCATTTTAACAGCCACCGCAAAAGCCAATATGTTGTCATAAGTGTATGTAAGGGGAGATTGTCCAACGAGGAATTTTTTCATCACTATTTACAGTATTTATAAGCTTCCTGAAACCTAGAATTCCATATACCCAAGATAATACAATTGTATATTTTTCTACCATTCTTCTGTTCAACCACTGACATGACCATCATAATCCTAATATTGACGTGGCGACAATGTTTGTTTCCCAAGTAAGGATCTTCATGTAGAGACATTTTAAAACCTAAGTTAATAAATTTTATTTGATAGAACTCTATTGGAAATGCACTGTTTGTCCTTTTTTTGCCAGGATCAATTTCTGGAATTTTTTACATAACGGCGTGTGCGATGCCACATCCGAACAATTTTCAAAATGAAGATTGAATCGTTTTTGGGCTTTGAGTACTAGTAAAGTGAAAGTCCCGATAGATGAAATCAACGCCAAACAGAAACAAGAACAAAAAACAAAGTATTGTTTTCAGTTCTATTATTCACCTTGGACAATGTGTGAGAAAAACGCTGACAGGAGAACTGATGGTATCCAAAAAGAAAAATCTCAAGGAAAAACATGGGTTTCATCGTCAAATCGTCCATTTTTCAGCTTGAAATTAGTGTAAAAGTTTATTTAGCTCTGCTAACTATCAACTAGTAACTCAAGAGTACTAAAATTATTTCCTCCTTTCACCTCTAAAATTTGTTTCCTTCTTTCCTTCCTGATAGGTTACAGGAGGGTCACAGCTTAATTGGTTCGCAATTTAATTGATCCAAAGTTCATTTTTGTGTTCTAATTGTTGGATCATTCTAACTTGTGGTAAATAAACCTTTGAATTAAATCAGATATTGCCTCTTGCATTTGATCGTTAGTACCATTTTATAGCTCTTTGTATTAATAAGTTACAAATGGTCTTACATTCAGCTGGGCTTTGGGATAAATAACGCAATACATTTCTCAAAGCAACAGTCAAGTTAATAGTTGTAACCTTCCTGACTACTGCGGATAGAACTACGTGTCCCACTAGTGTTAATAATAAGGATCTGTATCGAACCTATAATCATTCATTTTCATAGAAATCTCGTTTCAAATTCAGTAGTTTTTAAGCTGTTTAACCAGATGGAGAAGGATAAAAGTGCAAACTCATTGGGTAGAAGAGTTTCTCAAATGGTCTCTTTTCCCCGTATTCTCCGTTTTCTACGATCATCAGAGGAGTTACTCGCTCTCTCGTATTTATTGCTTAGAGATTTTAACTTGGGTTGTTTCTGCACAAAATGTAACGCTTTACTCGTGCGCCACGGAGATGATATGTTGTGAAATAATTCTATTTGATTGAAGATCTTATATAAAATTCTGGTTTTTCAACGCATATTTTAAGATCACAGAAAAGACTCGAGATAGAAAACTGTGCCTGCGCAGAGGTATCTAAGATAATTTCTTTTAAACTTAGACGATATAAAATTGATATTTCTGGAATAGTTGACATTATCTTCTGGAATTTTGTACGACGAGCATTAAAATCTGGTACTGAACGAGGAAGACGTACTTTGTATTCTAAATCACCGTTGCTTTTTGACATCACACTCTCGCCTCATCGAACTATCCCAAGTTCAACTTTTCCAGAGGGTACTCCGACGTCACCCTTCAGCTATGTGCACAGTTAGTCCTTTCTTAGGAATAAGTACTCCAGGAGTGCTTCTCTCGGAGGTTGAGCTAATGAGCCACCACCTCGCTGGAGACGTTGGTCAGAAAAACTGTTGTTGGTTTTTTATTCTGTATTTTTGCTTGCATCTTTCCTACTTTTCTAGCTTTTATCTAGGAAAGAAGGTAGGCGTGTACGGTACAAGTAGATTCAGGTTCCTTTATCTCATTTATTTTATAGCGCTTCTCTTTTTATCTCGAAGAAGAGGTCAGCGTATTATGCAAGTCGGACACGGGTATATCCAATTTACTCTACATATCTCTGCGCTTCATTCTTCTATTTTTCACTCATTGCATCTTATTAAACACTAGTACTAGTCTAACGGCATCATCTTGCCAATCATTATTATTACATCTACTAGTGTGCACGGCCCGCCAAAAATTACGGGATTCAATATTTTTATTGAACAAATTTTCCAGACGTGGATGACTAACGAATATATCCATCCTAACAGTACCCGTGATAAAAAATATTATTGTACTTGCGCACTGGTGAAACTCGTTTCACAGATACGGTCATAATGGGTATCTTCGTGAGCATGACAGAGAAATGGAAGAAGCGGACTCAAAACAAATAAACCATGAGTGTTAGATAGTAACAGGACCCGTGGAAATTCCTCGGACCCATGGAATTTCCTAGGTGGACCCATGTAAAAATTCTGTCCATATTACACAACCTATGCTAGCCTATCTTATCCTAATCTAACCAAACATATCCTAAACGAACCTATCCTGATAAAATGTTAAACATATCAATGCATGTCAAGGCCATCTTTTCATGCTATACTGAGGAATTCGGTACCCATGAAACAGCAAACTCAGACATCCTTTGTTTCTTAAGAAGCGAACACCAAACAGATATATAAATAAATATGTAAATAAACACACAACGGGTATTATTAGGTTAGATTTAGGATTCTCCTCAACTAAAACTTTTGACTGTAAAGTTGGCGGATAACTACAACCCAAATTTTCATTAATTTACTGTGTGTTTACTATATTGGGATTAAAATTTAATATCATTAGGTTTAAACTGTCTCGCCTCCCGCTTTTTGGCGGCGAGAAACTTCCAGAACTAACTGGCACAGAACATAGTCTTTTGCTGACACCCTAAAAATGTCAG
>JACJUY010001853.1:6833-17372 GCA_014220935.1 Platorchestia sp. MABIK | reverse complement strand
TCAATGCATGTCAAGGCCATCTTTTCATGCTATACTGAGGAATTCGGTACCCATGATACAGCAAACTCAGACATCCTTTGTTTCTTAAGAAGCGAACACCAAACAGATATATAAATAAATATGTATATAAACACACAACGGGTATTATTAGGTTAGATTTAGGATTCTCCTCAACTAAAACTTTTGACTGTAAAGTTGGCGGATAACTACAACCCAAATTTTCAATAATTTACTGTGTGTTTACTAAATTGGGATTAAAATTTAATATCATTAGGTTTAAACAGCTAAATCTCAGCTATTGGAGAAATGCAACTTGTACGCATGAATTATTGTCATCTCAACACTGAGATGGTCTAATTCCTTTGTTTTGTTTGTATGATCTTTTTCCAGGTTGCGGTCTTCGTCTTTAACACCAGCTCGCCGTTTTTGAGAACCCATCTAAGACCCTTCCCGAATTACCCTGACAAATAGGGTAATTTCTGAACTATACGACTACAATCTTGAAATTAGTACCAAATTAATGCTCGTAACGAGTGCAACATTTACCTGTAATTACAAAATTTTTTATGCCCCTGTGGGGGGCAGGAAGCGTGGCACTCGTGGCCCCTCAATGGTCGGCCGATTTTCTCTACAAGTCTCATTCTGAGTGTGTTATAATTTCTAAACTATTGCACCTAAAAATTTGAAATTGCTTTCATTTTAAACATCGATTCATTCTCCAACTGTGAGTGTATAATGAAACTCTCATACGCTCCTTGGGGAGGCATGAATTGAGGTTTTCCTATCCTCTCAATGGTCGACCGATTTTCTTCAAAAGGCTCATTTTGAGTGCGTTATAGTTCCTGAACTATTGCACCTAAAAATTTGAAATTGGTGTCATTTTAAACATCAATTCATTCTCCAACTGTGAGTGTATAATAAAATTCTCATACGCTCCCTGGGGGATGACAGAGAGCAAGGTTCTCCTAGCCCCATAACCCGCGCTGGCGAATGCCGCGGTCACCTTACTTATGAAGCGCTGAGTGAAAGGAAACGAACCCGTCCAACGTTGATGTTGTGACACTGCGAACGCAACAAAAAAAATGATGCACTAATTGAGATAACGACGGGTGGGCTTTGAGTTATAAGCACTGGATATAATTTCAAATCATTCTTCACTTATGTAAAAGAATGAACGAAAATTAGATAGGATCAATATTATAGGAGAAAATGGAAAGTTAAAAATATTCAAGAATTAGCAAATAACGATAACGACTGAGTTAAAATAAGAATTAAATATTAACCTGCTATAGATTTATGAGGTTCAAAATTTTATATCTAATGTTTTAATTAGTGTTTTAGGTTTTCTTAAAGCATTACTGCAGAAATAGAAAGTTGGTATAAAGTTATTAGTTGGAAAGACCCCTTACAAACCATGCCATTTAAATTAAAGACCAGTATTTTATTAAATTTTACGATCTTTCTAAATGAATTATGTCACAAAACGCTACTTGAACAGATAGAGACAAATTTAGCCAAAAATAAGTTATACTAAACATAGCACAACGCGCACATCAAGAAACAAGTACACAAGCCTGNTGGTCCTTAATAAATTGTTAAAAATTTTCTTCAACACAAATAAAGTCTACCTAATTTTCATCTTAGGATTTCACATCTTCATTCTGAGACTGCTAATTCCCATAGATACAATAGATGTGTCTATCTCCCTGAGGCATGCCGATTTTATGCAACATTTAAAAACATTCTAGAACAATAAACAACTTTTTCTAATTGAATTGAAAGAAAATTTGCACAATAGTAATTATTACCATAAATGAGCACTTTGGCCTCATAGCACCAATGGATTTGAATCTTCCAAGCTAAAATCCAAATTAAATCATCATTGAAATATTTAGCTCTGATCATCTATTGAGAAAATGATTACAATACAAAAGCTAATTTCAAAATGGCACTAACCACCTGAAGTTAAGGCAATACCACAGTAATTGCAAATACATAAGACATCAGAAAGTAAAAATCATTCATTGAAATACTGGCATTGCAGTCTTGATAAAGAGCTGCAGATATTAGGTATTTGCTTTATTCGAACAACTCCCTTGACCCAAACAGGAGCCAGGGTGTGTTACTGCAAACTGTTGAAAGCATGTTTGTGAGCAAATCTCAGCAGTGTGTCAAATGCTCAGTTGATCCTCTGATTAAAATTCAACTTGAGTAAACCTGAACTCAAATGGACAAATATTAGCCAAGGTTTTCAATTTATTCAAGACTTGATTGGAGTAATGAATTATACCGAGACCAATTTTGCTTGTACGGTAATATCTCTACATACAATTACCTAAACACACAAATTTTCCAACATGACCCATGAAATTCTATCAAATTATAGGCTCTACACCTGATGAAAAATCCAGCATACGATGTCAAAGTTTCGTGGTTAACCCGCTATACAGCAACACTCACAAAGGGATGGAGAGTTCAGTTCATAGTTCTCCTTTGCTTTGTAAACATCTCTGGTTATTGGCTTTTACTTCTTAGTGATGAGTGTTATTTTTCATTATGCATTTATCATGGGTACCAAGAAGGCTAGTGTGAGTGGTAGTGGTGGTGAAAAAAGGCAATGCTTTCATTGGAAGTACAGCAAGAAATCATAGAAAAACATGAACGTGATGTAGTGTGTGAGCAATCCAGTTAAGCCATATGGCTGCAAAATGTCTTGATCTCAATGATTGAGCAAAAGGAAGCCATCAAATCTGTCATACCATCCAAGGGTATCACCGTTTCAAAATGTCAAAGGCCTATCCTGTAAGATATGGAATGCCTTTTGCTTGTATGGATGAAGGACATGAGATTGCAGGCTATATGATCACCAAAACCATCATGTGTGAGAAGGCCAGTTGTTTTTGGGCTGTGGAGTGAATTAAATGATCTGATATGAATTCCCATTGGAATAATTGATCCAACATACAAATAATTTAACATGCAATGTGGATCTCAGAACAAATTAAATTCATATGTAGAGATGTTTCTGTTTTCAAAAATCTAAAGAGCTATGTATTTGCTTAAGTAGCTGTTAAAGAGTGGTAATCATGTTTGTAAATTTCAATATATACTAAAATACTTGCTAAGTGTACAAAATACTGGCCCTTCTGTAAAAATTCAGTTAGTACATTAATTTTTCAAATGATGCAGCTACTTTTGGTACTTCAGACATCATAAACTAAGCAGATAATTAGCAAAAAGTGTGCAGAATCATATTTTCCTGAGTGATAATTGATTAATTTTGTGAAGAAGTTGTCCTCATAGTCCTAACACTCATAGCCAGTTTTGTTAGGAATTTTTTTTTAAAATGTCTTGACACAATAAGAAAGCCCCAATACCACCTACATATTATGTCAGTCAAGTATAGTCAAAGCAAACAAGTTTTGCCTAAGATATGACCAGGTTTAATCATTCATTTACACATCTAGATGAAAATATTCACAAATGCAATTTTATTAGAAGAGCATGCAAGTTAATTTTACTGCAACCGGGAAGCAGTTTTCAAAATATAAAACTATATCTGTGTGCATAGCAGTTTTGAATACCCACTGCAGAGAGCAACATATTTGTATAAGAAAAGAATAGGCTTCATTGGAAACAACTTAAGAAATAAAAGTGTTAGTCTTAAAAATATCCACGTTCAATTGTTAGCAATTTCTTTAGGCACCTCAANCATAAACTAAGCAGATAATTAGCAAAAAGTGTGCAGAATCATATTTTCCTGAGTGATAATTGATTAATTTTGTGAAGAAGTTGTCCTCATAGTCATAACACTCATAGCCAGTTTTGTTAGAAATTTTTATTTAAAATGTCTTGACACAATAAGAAAGCCCCAATACCACCTACATATTATGTCAGTCAAGTATAGTCAAAGCAAACAAGTTTTGCCCAAGATATGACCAGGTTTAATCATTCATTTACACATCTAGATGAAAATATTCACAAATGCAATTTTATTAGAAGAGCATGCAAGTTAATTTTACGGCAACCGGGAAGCAGTTTTCAAAATATAAAACTATATCTGTGTGCATAGCAGTTTTGAATACCCACTGCAGAGAGCAACATATTTGTATAAGAAAAGAATAGGCTTCATTGGAAACAACTTGAGAAATAAAAGTGTTAGTCTTAAAAATATCCACGTTCAATTGTTAGCAATTTCTTTAGGCACCTCAAAATAATGGGTAACTAATTGATGGGTAACTCAAAGTACTTTTATTTTTCAGCACTGATAGAAACTATTTCAGAGATCTTTTAATGATAATAAATATGGTAAATGTTAATGAGAGGACACTAATCGATTCTTTAATTTTTGTTGCTTGAATCATTAGAATTAGATCAAAATGAACATTTTTTTTGTCCGCACTTTCTGTCGCAAATGAGTATTTAACGAATTATAGCGGTGACCTAACGTAACATAACTAAACTAATCTAATCCAACCTTACAAAATCAAACATTTTTCTAAGGTAACCCAACATAACTAAACAGAACCCAACAATCATTTGAGCGCATTACAGCCGTCGGAACAGAGATTCTATTGGGGTACCCCCTCAAAAAGATTTTTCCCACGCTTGAGAGATTAGAATTGCGGTCAGTAGCCTATCGTTATAACTCATTAAATACTCATTTACAACGAAAAGTGCATAGAAAAAAAGTTGTTTATTTCAATCTAATTACCACTATAGGAGTAACAAAAATCTCCATAACAAATACCATAAAAACAATAATTATCTTTGCTAATCATGTAAATAATTACTACATGGCATATACAAATTAGGTGATGATACAAATAAAGATTAAAAATTTGTTCAAGCCTCTTGAGCTTGACCACAACAAAAGTGTCACAATGAGAGGAAGGAGGAAGGCACCATTTAGTATGAAGTCAAGGGAATGAGGAATCTATGCATATGAGACATGGAAACAGGGAGTCAAGAAAGATGTTCATGAAACAAGATAAAAGTTTAAGAAAAAAGTAGTAGGTGCTGAAAACTAATCCAGCAGTGAACCAAACAAAAAAAAGACTAACAAAACAAATAGCCTATTCTGTTTGAACAATAATATGGTTTACCTAACCATTAGCTGGGGATCTCATATATTCCCCTCATGTAGTGCTCATTCCCATTGATACAATGGTTATACTCCAATGAGGGATGTTATAAATACATCACTGTACAATTACTGTGAACACTTTCTGTACCAAAACTTAATCAAGTGAATGCAAAAAGTTTTCCTAATTTTAATAAATACCATTCTAACGACTTTATTCAACTAAAACTACACACATGTTGTGGATTTAGATTGTGTCAAATAAACAATTAGTTCAAAGAAAGAACAAAGATATCTTGAGATTATTCTGTGTTCCAAGTTATATAAGTAGCTAATATTATCAAAACAATAAAAAACCCAAGAACAAATCAATTAAGAATGTCACATGAAAAAAAGATTAAATATCGTTGCTGAATGAATGAACAATCTTCCTCCATAAAGGGACTTGTACATGTTAAATTACCATCTCAGTCTATGGAAAATCTATGGAAGAATAATATACTTTAATTGTATAAGGTTTTCGATTTTATCCTTCATAGCGTAAATAACTAAATTACACAAAATGTGATCATTGAAATCAATTTCTATTCTTAACATATCAAACTTAACGCATCAGTACACAGTGCTGGATTGGTAACATTTACGAAATCAATCGAATATTGTAATAATTCTTGAAACAAGATCACGATACAGTAAAAGCTGCCGACTCAACACTGTTTTCTTTTCTTTGACAAATGATACCTAATGTGTCAAGGAGAGAAAACATTTATTTCATTTTTATATATGCTCACACTACCTCATTACACTTCATTTGCTCTGTAATGCAGCAGATTTAATATTTCGAAGATTTTTTATATCTCTGATAACACACAATATCAAGTTCAAAAATAATAGTTCAGGGATCTCTCTCGAAATTGAAATTTGTTATAAAGCGTCACAGAATCATGCAAGATGGAATACTTAATAATTAGACTCGTTTCTGACACTTTCAGTCAACTTAGTTTTGCCAACTATTTCTGCTCTCATATAAACAAAAAACAACTGCACCAGTAAAATAGATAACCCGAGTCTACTTGTAAAATTTATTACTTATAACATAAACATATTAATGGCAATAAAGTTTATCAGTTAGGTATGACGGCAAGTTCCAAATTCAAGAAAAAAAACCTCCTTAAAGTGGCAAATAAATCTCAATGCTTTATGTTACGTTCACTCACTTTCCATTATACGTCGTTTAGCGACTAAATCTACAAAAGATCATTCTACAGGTAAATCCAAAATTTCAATAACGTTCATTGTGAAATTGTTTATCTAAACATATTAATAAATACATTTAAACACTGACAGCCAAATAGACGAATGGATTTAATATTAATTCACATGACGGCACTACGTTAGCAGCTACTGTCTCGCAAGAAGCGAGGTCAGCCACTGGCTGGCAGATTTCAGCTGGCTGAGAGTGGCTGGGAGTGTAGCCCTGCCGGCTGATTGGCGGTGAAGGTGGGAGAGTGGATGAGCAAGTTTGGTGATCAGCATACGGCTCCTCACCGCCACCTGAATCACCCATTCCGACTATGAAAGGCTAAAAAAACTCTTGTGAAGTTAGCCCTAACTTGGAGAAAGAGAGGACAAAATACTGATTTATTAAATCTTAAATGTTCAGTTGGCCAACCGACAGTGAACCGCAGCAAGCGACGACCTTAGAGTCGATAAAGAACGCTATCGCTCTCGTAACGACTGATTAGAGTAGCACTTTGTCAAAACATGACAAACAGTTCTAAACACTTTTTTCAAAAATTTAAAATTCTCTACGAGCCTTTCCATACACTTTCAGTGATACAGCTTGACGAGCAGACTACATCAGTGTCCTTTTTTTTATCTGTGTGATGCCTGCTAGCGCACAAAAATTAAGCTGACTATAATCAATCCATCGTTAAAAAAACTTGCGATACAGCTCCAGTTAGCAGCGCAGGTGTGTTTTCCGGAGATATTTTTCATGCAGATAGTGTACAAAAATCACTCAAGCAAAAGATTTGTCTAGTAAATGCAGAAAATTATGAAAAAAGGCATGTATTCGTACATGAGGTGGCAAATAATCAGGTGATAATAAACGTACACAATAAAATGTTCACACTGAATAAATAAATGAGTCGGCGATGATATGAATGGTAAACCTTGTCGACCCATCTTTAAACTTTCATGTTACAGACACCAGCTCGCCGTTTTCGAGAACCCATCTTAGACCCTTCCCGAATTACCCTGACAAATAGGGTAATTCCTGAACTATAAGACGCACAATCTTGAAATTAGTACAAAATTAGTGCTCGTGACGAGTACAACTTTTTGTGTAATTACAAAACTTTTTACGCCCCTGTGGGGGGCAGGAAGCGGGGCTCTCGTGGCCCCTCAATAGTCGGCCGATTTTCTCTACAAGGCTCATTTTGAGTGTGTTATAATTTCTAAACTATTGCACCTAAAAATTTGAAATTGCTTTCATTTTAAACATCGATTCATTCTCCAACTGTGAGTATATAATAAAACTCTCATACGCTCCCTGGCGAGGCATGGATAGAGGTTTTCCTACCCAAAGCTGGGCGTTATCGCGATAGTTTATCGCGATAACGATTTCGGGTTATCGGTTATCCGATAATTTTTTTCCCCGAGTTATCGATTTATCGGTATCGCCGATACTTTTGGTCCCAAACTATCGATAATTGATAATTTCAGTTTTTCCCGCTGGGATTCGACATGACGGGGCGGGACGAGTTCGGGAAAGGAACTAAACGTGTAGGATGTACGTGTTATGGTGTAATAAGGTTGGCCTCTTTGATCAAAAGTGTGGCCTCATGTGGACTGGGACATCTGGCAACCCTGTGGGTGAGACCGTGACGACACGTATTCAGTTCGTATTTAGCTCCTCTGATCGTTGGATGTGCATTTAAGTCCGTCTTGTTTCAGGTCAAACTTGCATTATATTAATTAATTAATAATATGAGTGATATAGAGGAACTTAGTGACAGTGATAGAGAGGTAACCACTAACCAGTGGCCCTAGTGGAGCTAGACTAGCTCCACTAGGGCAATTTTTGTGGTATTATTGATGTTGGCAAATAGTTCTAAGTGTTACTTACGATCTAGACAATCTTGGCTTTTTTTTTACCAATCTTGGCTTTGTTTTACAGGGTAATCTTGGCTTGTAATATTTTTGTGAGTGGCAACCCTGGTGGTTGACAGTCGGCGGGGGCGGGTGGCGAAACGTGTGCGTACTGTTGGCTGGATCGCGCTGAACGTATGTAAAGTGTGAACGTGGCGTCGAGTACTGATCTTTATTAGTTGTGTCTTTTGTGTTGTTGTTTTGAGAGTTAGAACTTTAATTGGTGGTTTAATAGTTACTAATGTGACGGATATTATACAATTGTTTGTAGGTCATATAATATATGCACAATTTATATATATAACATATTTATAATATGTATTTAATTTATGTTTACAATATATAAATATATATATAAATAAAATATATATATATATACATGTATATACACACATTTTGGATTTTATTATTTTGATTTGTATTATATGTATTTTATATATTTTGGAACTAAAAATTTCATTTTTATTTTTTGTATATATTCAAAACATATATTTACTTTATATATTTACACATTTTGGATTTATCGGTCATCGACTATCAGCGATAAATTTTTCGCCAATTATCGATCATCGGTTATCGCGATAACGTTTTTTCGTTATCGTGCCTTCCACTCTTCCTACCCTCTCAATGATCGACCGATTTTCTCCATAAGGCTCATTTTGAGTGCGTTATTATTTCTAAACCATTGCACCTAAAAATTTGAAATTACTTCCATTTTAAACATCGATTCATTTTCCAACTGTGAGTGCATAATAAAACTCTCATACGCTCCCTGGGGAGGCATGGATAGAGGTTTTCCTACCCTCTCAATGGTCGGCCCATTTTCTCTAATAGGCTCATTTTAAAGAATTAGCAAATAACGATAACGACTGAGTTAAAATTAGAACTAAATGTTAACCTAGTATAGATTTGTGAGGTTCAAAATTTTATATCTAATGTTTTAATTAGTTTTATCAAGTTTTCTCAAAGCATTACTGCAGAAATAGAAAGTTAGCATAAAGTTATTAGTTGGAAAAGACCTCTTACAAGTTACGCCATATATGTTAAGGACCAGTATTTTATTAAATTTTACGATCTTTCTAAATGAATTATGTCACAAAACGCTACTTGAATAGATAGAGACAAGGTTAGCCAAAAATAAGTTATACTAAACATAGCACAACGCGCACATCAAGAAACAAGTACACAAGACTGCACAATGAATTTCAGAGCTTGCTCATCGTATGGATCGTAATTAAATTTGTTTTCAAAAACCCATGCTTAGATTGGGTATTTTTCATTCTTCTATTTACAGTCATGTGAAACATGTGAAGCTCACTCTTATCTTATCATCTATCCTTCTTTTCTTATCATTCACTTATCACTCTTTTCTTATGTGAACCTCACTCTTATCAACTAATGACTGTTGTATTAACAATTTTAAAATAAAAACAAAACTTGAAATTTTCAAAACTTTCATGCTTGTATTCTGGTATCTGTGTGTGTGCGTGTTTATATATGTTTATGCGTACATTCGAATATGTTTGAACATTCATACATTTACCCACAACAGATCTTGCAAAATCTCTCATCAATCGACTTGCATCTTGTCTTGTAAACTTGGTGTGTGGGTTAAAGCGTCCTCATTTAAGCAATCATCCAAGTGTTATTCTCATAAGTGTGTTCTTTTTCTTTTGTCCATGCTCGCTCGAAATGAATATTTTAAATTTCTGCCTTAACAAGCAACTATAATATGATTCCCTGATTTCATAAAATCCAAAGCTGATATGTCAATGTACGTGTAAACTGTTTTAAGTGTTTTCACGCTACAAAGTTCTTTTCTTTATTCCTTCCATGAATTAACAAACACTATCCAATTTCAAATGAGCAACTATAGGATGGATTTTTATACTTTTCCTCTCCGTTTTTGTACAAGCATTTAAACTGGACCGTAGTGGCACCTATTTCTGTTTCTCACTCAAAGACATTTACATCATGTTTCGAGAATTACGTAACTTTTTCTCAAAATCTGTTTCAAGATCTGTTGATCTATTTCTAGATCTGTTGATCTGTTTCAAAATCTGTTTCAAGATCTTTTGTGGGTATTTGTATGAATGTACAAACATACGAATGTACGTATAAATATATATATATATACACACACACATGCAGACAGATACCAGGATACAAGAATGAAAATTTTGAAAATTACAAGTTTTGTTTTTTATTTTAAAATTGTTAATATAACAGTCATTAGTTGATAAGAGTGAGGTTCACATAAGAAAAGAGTGATAAGTGGATGATAAGAAAAGAAGGATAGATGA
>JACJUY010001852.1:99684-118591 GCA_014220935.1 Platorchestia sp. MABIK | reverse complement strand
TGTGGGACAGGTTTGGGTGTGGGACAGGTTTGGGTGTGGGACAGGTTTGGGTGTGGGACAGGTTTGGGTGTGGGACAGGTTTGGGTGTGGGACAAATTAGAGCTTGACGAGTTTGGAGTCCATGAAAATAATTTCATTGAGCGTTCCATTGTTACAATCCAGGTGTACATATATTTATTTCCATTTTAACACGAGCCGAGAGAGTGGATGAATGTGTCGCCCAATGAGGTGGAAGATTTCCTTCTTAAAACAATTCTATCTATCTTCCTTGTTTTCTTTAACCACCGGAGAGCTGCGTTGTAGGTGAAAATGTACCGGGTTTCGAACTGTTAAATAACTCGGATCATTATTGTCCGTCTTGTGCTTGACAGAAAAGTCTGAACAAGGCCCGTTAAGAAGAGTTTGAACAGCATAGGCCACGCTGGGAAGAGTTATATTGAGACATTCTACCTGAAAATGTAACCAGGAGGTATTTCAATGGCAATGTAGTGGTTTTGAATCTCCTGCTGTAGAGGTTCAGGCTTTTTATTCACGGCAGTGAAGTTGCTGGGGTACCTCAAAAGCTCTTCAACCTTCACCTAAAATGTGCCACTTTCCTTTTAGTTTTATATTCCTCCCACTGCCTAGTTCTTTGCTTTTTTCAGTTGTGTGAACTGAGCTATGATGAAGTGATAAAATAATTTTCACACCTGCGATCTTCTGTTTAGTTATTGCTGTCACATTTTCTCCTAATCAATGAAAACGAACTTGATGGTAAACTCTTTTATTTATTTTCAAAGAGAATTGTTCATGGTTATTTTATTAATTATCAAACTCTAGCGTTCTTTAACTAAATCTGTTGAGCTATGAAATAACACTGTTAGGTATAAGTAAAAAAATTGTATTTGTGCACAGTAAAAGCATGAAAACAATAAACTTTAATTCGCTCGAGAACGTTCAATTTCTAAAATTTGGGCTGCCCAGCAATGGTTAAAGAACTCGGTTACTATCGTGCAGGACTTTCAGTGAAGTGTTCTCAAAATTGTTTTTTAGAGACAATCGTCTATGAATATGAATTAAATAGGATTAAAATACACAGTTTTAAAGCCGACCAGCGTCTGAATAGTTCTTCAGAAGTAAAATTTGATAGTTTTTTTAGATGGGGCTTTTATTAATAATTTAGCGTCATCAGGGCAATTTTCCTAAATCAAGGTTTTCTTTCTTTGAACGATGAATACGATCCATAGTTTATTCACTGTAAATCTGCATCAGCAACAGTTGCGTTGTTTTATACCATTAGGTATCTGTTCCTTCATGACCCCATCTCGATGGGGTGCAACAGATAGCCTATGTCTTGAAGGACATGTCGGGAACGCTTAGAAATTTATGTGACCACCCAGAACTGACCTCAGAATCAGTAATTCTTAGAGAAGGAAACCGTTATCGATTTCGTGCGTTTATCTAACTTTCGAGTGCTTGTGCACCAAGCAGCCGACGTCTCACACTAGTAACTGCAATTGTACTTTTTTATTGTTTTTCTTCTGTAATTCAATAGGGTTTGAAAGTATCAAACACATTTTACTTTGGGTTTTAGAAAATTGAATTTTTTCTCACATGGTCCTATGTATTAATGACAATCAGTATATGAGAACACGCTTAATGGTGGCAACATTTTTAAACATAGTGGTATAATGATCTTTTTTTCTATTACCTTACGAACAATTTACAAATGGGCTAATAATATTCTTAAATGAAGTAGAAAACGTAAGACGAAACAATTTACGCTTCCCAAGGTTTCATATTCGTTATTGGACGCTTACTTGCGGACTCGACAAAATATCAATGGTGATTTCGTAAAGAATCAACAGCCCTTGTTCAGATGTAATTGGGAATGGGGAGTTGGAACTAAATTGGGAAGCAATTTTCAGCACGCGATTTAAAAGATCTGGCTAATGTTTTGGGAGACATTTCTAATTTAATTACTTTGACTTTTCACAGTTCGCCTTTCTTGCTTCTTGTGGTGCATGGGGCCATCAGCATTCTCGCCTCCACCGCTTCGCTCTGTAGCTCATACCTTAACCTCACGATGCGACATTTCGTTTTGGCGTCCTTGGCATCCATCTTCTCTCTACTGCGCCTGGCCACCATTTTCACCGACGGTCAGTCCTCCTCATTCTCTGTACATAAATTAGCGCACGTCGAAGTAAATGGGTAGAAAATAGAAACTACAAAAATACAACACAATACTGATCTGGGTTCCTGTCTATTTTTGCCAAGTTTTACATGTCTTTTGCGAAAACCCTGGTGTGGAGCGCTGTGCCTGCTTAGCCGATATTGGACGGCAAATGAGTGAACAAATCTTGTCGAAAAGGTAGGGAGTATAGAGCAGTTAAAGATATAAAGGATTTCGATGGCAGGTAATGCAGTGTTGAGGTTTTCGGATGACTCAAGTCTGTAGTCCTGTCATTTCTGGATGTTTTAGTTAAAACTCCAATTGTTTCTTGAGAGATCCGTGTTTGTTAAGTTTTCCCAAGCAAGAAAAATCATAAATTAGGATATTAAGGTTTTACTAATTAAGGAATAAAATGAAAAAGGAGTTTTTCATACTATACAAGCTAGAGCTAATAAAAAGTGAACAATCCAGGTGGATTTTCATTCAGATTTTCAAGGAGTTAAACAACTTCTAAATAATCAGAATTTCCTCAAACTCTGATCGTTAGAACAATGGGTAAATTTTTGAACCTAATTATTGAGCAGTGATCAGAATTTTTGTCCTACTGCGCACCTTTTTTATCTACATAATTTATAAAAATCAAATGCATCAGAATTATAAAAAAGATAAAACAAGTTCTTAAGAATATTTTCAAAACATTTGTAATATCAACAAATCAGTATTCCGCAACCAATGTTTGTGTGCATAATAACAATGATTATATTAGTAACATCTTGGTAGGACAAAATATTTTTGGATTCAGGGTCAGTGATCTATGGCAGAGCTACTTGGATGTTTTTGTTCAAGTGTGATGGAAAAGAATGCGAGTCTTCCATTGAATGTTACAATGGCATCGCCGGGATGATTTTGAAACGAAGAATATTTTCGCCCAAGATTTAACATCAAAGTTCTATTTTTTAATCATTTTCATGTTGATCATACTGGCAAGCCTTGGAACAAAGACCTATATTTAATTTTAAAATTGTCATTTAATATTTTTAAAAAAATAAAAGTAATAGAAGCATGATAGATTCATAAAACTGAATCCGCCCTCTACAGAAGAATAAATAATAATTTTGATCTGAAATGCTATGGGAGTTGCCTGCAAATTTTCTACGAGAGGGTAATGATACACTCTACCTGTCGGTAGTTCAAGCCGTCAGTGAGACATGGTGTCGAACAAACATTTTTGTTCGAGTTGTGATACCGTAAGTGATCTCGAACAGAAGCTTCAGACGGCAGGTACTACAGAACTCGTACGTGGTACAATTGACTAACACTATCCTACGAAACTGCTGTTTTGTTATTTAACAGGAATATACAAGGCATTGTGCATGGAAATTGATGTTCTTCCTCTGCTCTTATTCTAGTGTGATTTATCAAGCATGTATAGAACTTATCATCCTTCCCTAAACTCTTATTCTAATGTGTTTGGAAAATAGCAGCTTGTTTTCCGTCCGGCGTGATGGGTGTCTTGACAGCGTAGACTAGGGTAGCAACCTGAGAATGAGATATTCGAATGGTTTTTGTCATGAGATTTTATTGTACAAGATACCTGAGGTGTTTTTTTTAATTCACGTTTTGTGGGGCTTTCCATGGCCCAGTTAAATTTCTTTATTTTAATTTTGTGTGGCGTTTAATTTGTTTGAAATCTCTTTAGCCGAATTCAGCGTAGAGGATAGAGGCGTTTGTGTTAAGAGATTTGATGAATACAAGCAGAATGGTTGACAAGCTTTTTTCACAGATAAGTTTTGACACAAAAGAGGAAATTTATTTAAAACATGGAATGATTTTTTCATATTCGACCGACATCTATCAAGAACCTTAGACCATACTCGAATTGTGTGTGTTATACAGAAAGTTTATTTGATACCACACTGGTACGTGTTGTCGTGGCACATGTCATACCTTTCCACCTGCGCATGTCTTTCATGGTTCTCAAAAAATGGCATTCATACAGCCAGGTAGACCCGTCAGGTAACTTAAGCTTGTACGTGCTCCTGCTGCTCCAGAGGACCTGCTGCTCGGCAGGGTCACGTCTTGCCTGCTGGTGGCCGCCGCCGTCACCGCCACCGCTGCACTACTGGTAGGAGACGCTCGTTTTTATCATTCACTGCTCGTAATTTACGCCTCTCCAAAAAAATCCTCACTCGAGTGAAATTAATACGTTAAGTGCGGTGGGCTAAACTGCAGTGCAATATTCAACTCCAATTAGAGTAAATTTTAGAGATCCATTTGATAACAACAAACTTTAAATATCATCAGAAAGGGATCATCAGAGTCTACTATTTCGTATCCCTAACGGCAATATACACATTTGTAACTTCTCGATGAACCGCATCGTTCGATAAAGTAGCCATAATACTTTCAGCATAAATTTCCCAGCAAGTATGGACTAGGATCGTGAACTACTTAAAATGTTTTCCGAAAAAAATTACGCCGTCCAGCAGGCCTTGATGCAACAATGATGGCAGATGCAGATGTAGATAGTAGTGGTTGCAGTCGAAAAGAAACTCCAACGAATGATACCATATTAATTTGAAACCAAAGGGCTGTCTGACTGACTAATTTCGAAGGTGTCATCGAATAAATCCATTTCAGATCCTTGTATTATATTCCACAGATTACTTCTGATGAACTTTAATCTGTAACGCTTGTACAACAGGTGCTGCAACTACACACAGTTGCAGGCACGAGCACGAGATGGCGCTGTCTGTTGCTGGCGTCCTGCTACACAGCAGCGACACTTGGTCAGGCTACAGCTCGTCTTATCACCTACTATGTCACGGTAAAGTCTAACAACCTCTGGAGTACAAATTGACTTCTGTCACATTGGGCATGTGATTCTGTTCGGTTATTTTGTCATGGTAAATGACAGTCCCTATGAGTTAGTACACTTTCTTCGGTTGAATTACTTCGCGGAGGAAAATGTTAGATCCCTAGCCAAGCGTTTGGAAGGCTTTCTTTTTGTTGGACTAGTATAAGGATATTATTTTGTTAAGGACCTTCTTTTTCAGTTGACTGCTGTTCTGTTTTTCAGCACCTTTGACTTTAACCTCGTTTCACAACCTTCCTTCGCTACCTCCTGCTTCTATGTGCAGGATATCTACATCTACGCTCATTGTGCAAAGATTCAGCTTACCCTTAACTTCATACTATACGGTGCCTTCATCCTTCTCCTCTTTAGAGAGCCTTTGTTGTGTTTAGGGAGGTAGAGACTAACTTGCAACTTGATATGAATTACTTCGCTGTTGGTCAAACTTGTCCGGATGATGAAAAATCTGGTATGTGACTTTAGGTTAGATAGAAGTAGGAGTACATCAATTTTTTAATACGTTTCGTTTTCTGGACCATCATTTTGAGATATTTAAAAGTATTAAATCGTGAGGGGGCTCATTTTCCCTTTTTAATTATTTCTTTGAGTAGTTTAATTTTTTGAGATCCTCTCTACTAATCGGCTCAATTATCACCTTCTCGTCTATTCAAGAAATACTTTTACATCGATGGTATCATCCTTCGCAGCTCTCTAAGGTAATGTGCTCCAGGGCTAAGAGAATTGGATAAGAATTTGTATTTCTTCTACGAAAAGAGAAGAAAATTATTGAATAGGGAACATCGAGAAGTGGAATTATTGGCTGTCTCTTCACGTCAGCATGCATTGAGAAAATAAAGTTAAGAAATTAAACCTAACGGCAGGCCAGCGTTCCAGCAGCCAGCGTGATTCCATAAATGTGTAGGTGGTGGACATAGTCCTGTCACTATAGCTTTGGTTAATTTGTGTCCAAGCGGATTGTTTCTTATGAGAGTGGCAGACGTAGACTTTCCGTGCATGAGCGTTTTTTTGCTCTTTTGTCTTTCGTTTTTGATCGTTTCTTGACCGTGCTTATGTAAATTTGTCATTTTGCATATCAGCTGCGCTGACATCCTCTAAATGTACCTAGAACCTATATTTTAGTCGAGCATTATTCTGAATTCGCCATTCAAGGCTTCCGTCGTTGAGCTTTTGCCTTTGATAAACTTGGAATGAGATTTTAGTTGCTTTACTTTCTTCGAGAATTTTGGAACACTTCGCAATTCATCAAAATTAAATCATTTGAAAAACAATTTTATCATTTTATTAACTAAGGTGTGGCCACGACAGTGGACTTTGTACAGTCCGTATAAGTTTAAAACACAAGTTTCTGGGTGTAAATCATTTTGTCATATGACAAAACGTCAGAAAAGCTAAAATATTTTATTTGCTTAAAACGGTGAAACTCATGATGTTGCATTAGAAAACCTTACCCAAAGCTTATAGGGTATAAATTATTTTAACAATAATCCACGTTGAAGGTTCTTTACGAATTTTCATAGTACTTCGTTTGTCAGTTTCCAGAATTACGTTCCACAAGCTCACTTTGGAAACTTATCAAAAGAGCGGAGTCATTAGGTCATTTTATTATTTGATATGGTCTCGAAATGAAGAAACCAGGTAGCAGAGATATAAAATTTAGGCATTTGGAATATTTGTCAGCTCTGTCACAAGGTCTTCTGGCTAACGCTGACGTGAACGTCAAATATTTTACTGCAATACTCCAATCCTGCCGTACACATTCATAGAAATTCGAGGTTCGCTCAGAAAGGATTTTTTTAATAACCTATATATTTACACATGTGTGTTAATTCCTTAAGACTGGATACCGAAACGACAGGGGCATGTGGCGAGTTGCGAGTTAGGGGGTCCCAGTAAGTGCGAGTATACTTTTCTCAATAGAGATGAATGTAAATACATCTCCCTTGGGTCTATTTCAGGCAAATCTTTGGCTGCCTCCAGTCGCTGCGGCAACTGCGTTTGCCCTCACTGGTGCACTCTGCTTTTTCCTGCGAACTCCTGAACACAGCTTGCGAAACGTGAAGCAATATTCTGGTGTCTCGGATGATTACTGATGAGCATATCCACGTTCTATTGATTCTTCAAAGACAGTTTTGGAGCAAAATTCCTAACTACTTTTCCCAAAGAAAGGTTATGCCTAAAAGTTGAAGCTGTGGTTAAAGTCGAGGTTAGTACATGTGATGAAAGATTTGTTCGTTGCATGACTTCAGCACAAAATATATTTGTTAACCCTAATTCATTCTTGTTCGGCTTGTTGAACTTTTTTCATTGTTCATATATCTTGCATCTAGGCTTAAGAGTTCACGAAAATGTCAATTGTCGAAAGCTTACACTGACGGACAACAGATCAGATTTCACTGCCTGGAGTCAATAGCGCAGGAGCTGAGGTCAAGGTTTTAAACAAGCCATGGCTTGTTCAATGTTGCTATTTTGGTGTTTTTTGTGTAAACTTCAGAAGTTGATACATGATATTTTTTTTCATTTTAATTACGTTTTAAATTATAATTTCCTTTCAAGGATTTTGAAATTGTAACATGATAATTTTAAAGAGCGTTTAAATTATGAAATTATTAAAAGCACATCACAGAACAATGTCGTGCAAGCGCTATTGCTCTCGGATGTGGGGCTTTTCGCTCAGCGTGCGAAAGTCAGCTCGTAACATTTTCATCATGTGCCTGTTCACATATTTTTTTCATCTTTTTCCGTAGGGTGATAAGTTGTTAAATAAAATCTCTAAACGATTGAATGAATAACTGCACAGAAATGTTTTTTATGTCATTCTTATTTCTATTACAACTATCAAAAAAATGAAAAAATTATAGTGCAGATATTCATCCACTTTGAGGCCAAATCTACCTTGTACTGCTTCATGCCGCAGTGATGTTCAAACACTTAGTTGTGGCTGAGAATTTTGCGAGAGATAAGAGTTCCATTTTATATTTTTAAGCTTCACAAATTAAATAAAATGTTCAACCTGTATTTAGATAACTTAAACTTTCCTTTCAGTTCCATTCGAAGAAAATGTTGTGCAAAGAGAGGCTGATTTATTCTTTCATTTTTATTCGTTTCTAATGCAAGGAAAAATCTATGCTTCTACCTTACTGCGGGCATAAGAGCAAACAATACTTTCAAGCCCTTATTTAGGTTGTGCATTTTAAACATAGTTTTTTCCACACTTTTTAATTGGGTAGTCTTCCACAAGTCTCCTTAAACGCAGTTATTTGTGATCATAAATCTCTGAGGACTTGGCTCCTCCTTTTAGGGCTTGAAACTAATTCGTAGCTCACAACTGCAGCTTGTCGCGAGCGAGCGTGAGAGAAGATTCCGCTCCTCACATTTACTTTGAGCTGCCGGCAGCTCACGTAATATTAGAGAGTGCGAGGGTAGGTTTTGGATAGTACAGAGCTTTCTATTTGATTTTCCCAGATTCAATCACTGAAGCAGCGATGATCTATATTCGTCTAAGATGATTGTTGACTATTTTTCCGATGATCTGTTTGATAATGTCGGTTACTCTTAAAAGGCCTATATTCTTGTATTTTCACATGTCCAACCTTGTGAGACCTGAAGTTAAGTAGCGACCTGAACTTCATGTTTCATATTATAACTCGAGTGGAAAATGCAATTAAATGATGCTCATTCATTCTCATTAAAAGAATTTCTCATATATATATATATATATATATATATATATATAATCTATATTCGCTTACAATGATGATGCGAATGTCTCGTACTTCGTGGAAAAATCTATCCAATATTTACTTGGCTCTAATTTATCTCAAAGATCGGATTCTCCGACCATTCCTACAGTGGTCCTGTAATGTCAGCATACGTTACAATAATTATTGTATGACTACCTCAAAAATCTGAAGTTTTCAATTTTGTAAGGAATAAGTACACCCACATAAATGAGAAAAGTATACCGCAATACACTAAATTACAATCAACTATCTATTTGTTTCGATTCTTTGTTATCTTTAAATTCAAAAGAAATTAATATGAAACAAGAGCAAAACAATTAGAACCACATGACCACACACAAATTGTCGGTCGTAATGTCGCATTCTGTGCCAATGCTTCGGTTGTAATGGAAAATTTTTGTACCTATTACCTTCAAGGGTCGCCGTTGTTTCGTTTGTACAGACTTTTTATCAGAAATCATAACTTAAGATCGAAGCTACCCTTGTCGCACCACAGCTCAGTCACGACACGGTGCTGTGATCATGTTCATGCACTTAAAGGATAAAGGTGTCTTCGAAATGCCCACATAAGTTATATCAATGCTTTTGTTAGCGAGTGTTGCTGGACAAATGACAGCAAAACGTAGAAAACTCATTCAATGGATGATTGAAACGCACAGTTATGCAAGGTATAAATTTTATACGAAAATATTCCTTCATTCTACAGCGATTTGATCGAATGAACGGAAGCCAAGTAGCGTAGCGATTAAATATAAAGCATGTACAAAATATAAAGAAGAGGCACAAATAGCAAGGTCAATATTGCACAAAAGAAGAGCCGCCACCAAGAAATGCCTTCCTGCCTCGACCTGGGAGTGGCCAGAGGGACGAAAAGTGGGTCTGTGAGCGCTGCCGTCGCCTCGTCCAACGAGTGCTTCTGGCTAACCACCTTCTCTTTGATACGCGCCAAATCTCGACGCATATTCTCCAAAAAATGTCGAGCTTCTCTCCTGGACTCCTTTTCCCTGAGAATCTGATGAATGCTGATGTAGCCCACGCAAGAGTCGCAGTCGTCCCCATCAGCTGTGCAGCTAGACGCACTCCTCACGGAGGACAGCGAGTGAGTTCTGCCCACTGCACGACCAGGCAAGCCGTTGCTTGAAATCCCGTTACTTTGAAGCACCTCGTCAGCCTCCGCTTCCAGGATCTCTCCGAGCTCGGAGTGAGGCTTCACGGGGATCTTTATGTTGCTTAGAGCGTGGAATTCAGAGTCCCTTTGGATGCGGTTCACTCGCTTCAACTCCGACACCTGCGGCAATAAGTGACGGTCAACATCTACCAAACACCCTATTAGGTTTTAAATTTTCAGAAATCATTCACATGAAACTCTTTAGTCAGTATCTAAGTTTCTTTGCCTCGACAGGCATGGAGTCCCTCTCTGACAACACAAATTAAATTGATCCCTTTCCTGGTGACTTTCCGGAAAAAAACTTCTTTTTCAGGTGAATTTTTGTATTGCATTGTACGGAGTACTCAATGATGAATAAACTGCCTGGAGAGAAAAGCTCTACATTAACGAATTGACGTGCTCGTGGCTGTTATTGATACAGCATGTTTTGGACGAATTTTCACGTCCCACTCTGCAGTAAACCAATCGAGTGAAGATGCGTCAACCAATCCTTGTTGAGAAAAGGTTTAACGATAGCTGACATTTCTGATAATAATGCATGATGAAAGATCTACGCTGACATCTTCCGGAAAAGTTGCGTTTTAATAATGATGGTACTTTTTTAATGGCGTTTCACGAAAGCTCCTTGAACACGGACTGCATTATCCCATGATCGATGACGTATGAAATGCCGTGTTGTCCCCAGACTTGACGCAAATGCTAAATTTGAAAGTGACCAGAAAAGACAATGAATGTTGACTAATAGAAAAATTCACAGCATCATACGCTAACGTAAGTTTCGGAGGAAAGCATGAAGAACCAAGCCCAGTAAGTTTATTTTTCAATAACCAGAAGAGCACACACAGCACTTCCGCCAAAATATAATTTGAAAGTGATCACAAAAAGCACACAAGACGTGCACCAGATTAATCTACATAACACAAATAGACTAATCAATACAATCAACACAACACACAATAAAGGCAGGGCACTCACGCTGATCCTGTAGTTGAGGGCGAGCATGAGGAGCGTCTCCCCCGCCCTGATGGGCCGCTCGACCACCTTCTCGTACTGCGGCAGCAGCGGCGGCGGCGTCGCGTGCACCTCTTCCCTCAGCAGCGGCATCTCCAGCTCTTCGCACTCATCCTCCGCTCTGCCCACACGAAATATGTGCTGAAATAAACGTATGAAGCTCTCCTCCTATTCTGTTGAAGAACCTTAACGTCGGCGAATTGTCTCGTGAATTTTTGGTTAGATTTCGATTCACTTCCCTATAATTTAAAAAAAAAATTGCGCAGAATAGCATATATTTTTATGTTTGCATACACCTCGGTTACGCGAAACTATGTGCGCTATAATTGGTACGTGTATACAGCGCTTTTTAGGATTATCGTCACAATTTCTTCAAAAGAGGATTAAAGTGACAATATTTACCGAGCACACACTCGCAAAGACTCAACGGTCGTGTTCACTCATCATTAATCGAGCCCTCTGTGGTCAGCCAGAATTGCGGTACCACTCTCTTTTTGGGGATAATTATAGCGGTGATTCCTCTAAAATTTGAGACCTTTATGAAGCACGCAGCGATATTTGGCAAGACAGAATCAAAGCGTAACGTCTTCAGATCGAGAGTGTTGCCGGGAAAATCCCGATGAGTACAGCCAAGTATAGCTGGAGTAACTCAAGTTACTAATAAACAACCTGGCCAGATATTTTCACCATTCGTTACAAAAACAATAAATATATCAAGGTGCAAGCGTATTGGCCTCTCCTATTCATCATTTCACAATTTGCCAATTTCAAAACAGCCTCCTGGACATTATCGCCACGACGAAATAAATAGTCACCATGACAATACTTACCTATCAGACAAATAAAAAACTGACACAGGTTTTTCAAACTTCAGTAATCCACTTGAAGGGTAGGACATAAAAAAACTATTTAGTCTTAGAAGAGGTCCTGAATTGTCTACAATAATTGAACCACCGCGTAATTCTCAAATTAATCTCACTGTCAAAGAAGTTCAGTTATGATATCAGTTAGTTTGAGGAAATCTCAAGAGAGGGAAGAGAAGTGACTCTTCAGTATGGGTTATAGGAAACGGGGAACATAAGCACATCGTGCGTTCCCACATCGGTACCCTGTGCGTGTAAACAGCAAATCCAGAAAGAAGAAAAAAGGCAAAAACGCTAGGAAAGAAGGCATGAAAACTGAAAGCAGCAAAAATTTACATAGCCTAACCCTCTTACATATCTATGCCTAACGGCATAGAATACAACCAAGCAATAACACGAGTAGCCACAAGGTTCCTTTTCTGATTTCAGATTAGATAAGTTAGCTTAACCTCGTTTCCGCGGCCGTTTACAGTTGGTTTGGTTAGGTTGTAAGTAGCAGAATAGCGAAATCGATTTTCCAGGGGGAATAAGTTTTAATTCTTCCTAATGAATGCGAAAAATACAAATGCACGATAACATTTCACCTCTTATGAAAATAATCATTTTTTTAAACGTCGCAAAACATAAAATGTGGTGCATTTATACTGGTACGAAAATGGGCTCCAAAGAGATAAGAAGGAAGACACTTCTTAGTATGGAGTTGAGGGAACGGGGAATCTATGCACAAGATATGTTCTCAAACAAGATCCACTGGCCACAGAAGAAGTAAATTAGGAAGCAGGTTTATGAAACAAGAATAAGATCGAAGAAGGTACTAGGCGCTGAAAAACAGCGACGTACCGTGCTCCATAGATATTCACCTCGAGAGAGAAACTGAAGCATCGCACACAGCCGGTATGGCAGAATGTTGGTTTTCCCGATCCTATTTATCCCATACAGAACAGAGAAAAACATACGAGATCTTATAACCGTACAATACTTCTCAATGTTCAGATGGTCTTGTTACAAAAATAGAATGTCGGATCACAACCGCGGCCACGGTATTGCTACACATGGCCTTTAATTAATGGTCAAGAAACGAAAGTAACCGTAGGTAGGGGAAACATTTTAGACGAATAGAAATTTGACATTTAAAACAGCAGATAATATTCTCTTTCGTAATTTCTTTGCGTTCTTTCGAAACAGGGCATTTAAGGGTTGCGTTAACTTTCAAGTTCACTGAACCAAAGCTGCAAGTCACCTTATGTCCTGAGTAAGTGTAAAGCCTAATGTTACAATCACCAAGGCTAGGCTGACCGCCGACAGCTGCAAAAATACCAGCGCACAGATGTCCTCAGAGAAGTATCTCTGTGCACTCCAGCTCCACGAACATCGGAATGGAGACTAGCAGATGGCGCACAAAGCTCGGTTTCACAGCGTTTTGAACTTGCATTCAGTGACACGCGGCTGAGACGGTCATGCCTAACGAAAGATAAGTTCAAAGAGCGACCCATGAATTACAGAGGAAGTGAGCAGCAGCTGCCGTGAGAATGTCGTGTGCTGTACTTTGACATTGAAGTTATCCTATACCAAGACTATGAATGCAACTGATGCAGATCAGTAGAACATTACACAAGTGCTGTAACTATACTTTCAATTTGCTCATAAAAATTATATTTATTCAGCACTACTGCCCTGACTCCAATACGCAACCAAATTAAACAAGTTTGACGGGAACTTAATCAAATGTTCTACTAAACACGAAAAAATTATTTTTTATTGCTCGACTAGGAATTTCAAAAAAGAAACATCAATAATTACCACAAAGAGAAATGATCGCAAAACAATGAAGTACGGAACTCTTAAAATCCTTGATAAATTAGGCAAATTGAGTACGAATCGAACATAAAAACTGTTCCTAGACTCACCCATATCGCCTCGAACTGAAGGCTTTCATCCTAGCATCTGCAGTCCAGGTTTCTCTTGCAATTTGGGTCCACGAGTGCACGCGCGTCTAGTGAGTCTTTCGCACACAGAACTTCTTTCTTTGCTCCTCATATTGAAAAGACACTGCCATAAACTCTCCTAGACAGCTACTCTTAAGGTCTGCTCAGCAATGTGAATACAATACAATGAAAATATGTTATAAGTTAAAGAGGCCATTCCAACCATGACACTCGCGACTGGCAAAGCTGCGTTTGGGCCGAACCAAAGCCACAGCAAGATAAACAGTTTTTTTTTTGCATGTATTAGACCACTAGAAAACACGGAAATATAAGTATTAGCTAATTTATATGCACATACAAAATTGGTCGCATAATATAAATCACTTTGTATTTTGAATGCAGATGCCGTGAAAGCGCTTCAAGTGTTAAAATATCCCAAAAAGAAAACTTTGACTTTCAGGAAAATAATTCAAAATCATTAGTGGCAAACACTAGACGATAAACTGAATTATTGTCACGTAATATAAACGATACGATGGCTTATTATACTCAAACATTGAAGGGAACTGTATCATATTTACAGAAATGTCCTAAGACTCAACATTTAGCTCGAGACTCAGACGATCGCTTTAGAAGCCACCATCACACTAAGACAACAGCATCCCTCGTATCTGCCGCGAGTAGAGGATGATGTCGTAACCAGTGGGAAGAAAAGCACGAATCGAGCTAAGCACTCTTTCCCAATACTAAATAGGGTAACATTTATGTTTCTTCAAAGTATTGTGAAGACCACAATGAAACAATCCCAGGGAAATATAATCAAAATAGCTCTTTAATTAGTTATTGTTCTCGCTCCACACACGACTGAAAAAATTTGCATTTTTCAAACAGCAAATATCAATACTAGACAAGCTTTAATGGAAATAAACTGTTTTTCTTTTTCCTTTCTTTTCTTTAATTGTGCACACACAGCAAATATACATCCATCTTTACGTTAAATTTAAAGTAAAATCCCAGTAGCAGATCTCAGTTATCTCTGTAATTGCAGAGAAAGATATCTTAGGAATCCGTGAGGAAATCCCACTCGCATCGGAGGAGCTATAATTTTTTAAACAGTGTAATTAAGTTTCAGTGAATTTAGTAATTCACTTAGTTATTTTTAATTTATTCACAGGTTTAATACCTGTCAAAATAGAGAACAAAGCAATCGATGCAAATATTCTGCAGTAGAACAGTCATCGATGGTGAGAATGCGACCCAAATAATGAAGAACCTTTTTTAAACTCTCTAATAGATAACACACAAACGGGCGTTCAAAGTATATTCATCAAACTGCAAAAAAAAACAGAATAGGACCAAGTAAAGTTCTTCAAATTAGAATTGTGAGTGTGATGAAATAACTCACAGCGAGACCACAATGAACCGAAACGAAAAAACTTATATCGTGGTACGCTTTAAAGAATCAAGGACGTCAATTGGCGTTCTTAATATATGCAATCGTAGATTTCAACTCACACAAAATTAATCATTTTTAGACAGAGCTTCGAGAAAAACGAATGTCTTTTGACCGCAGAGAACCCAGCCCGGATTTTTAAATGCGAACAGTTTCCAACAGCCATGTGGGTGCCTCACAACACGCAGGTTATGATACACATCACACTCGACTTAAGAGGATAATTACAGTTGCCTGGCATATCGAAGATAGTGAGAAACCAGTGCGATCTGTAACAGGATTACATGATTGGCATTTTTTCCAGCTGAAAATTTGTGAGTTTTATGTCCCAGTAAAGTTTGAGTATAACGACCATTCGGCAGATATTTGGATACCAGGTTTCGAGCGATCTTTACGAAAAAATGCTCAACCTTGAGAATTTTTGCCAGAATATGGTCAAACTCACAACCACCATTCTACAAGTTATTGGCAGGTCAAAGCATGTGAAGAGGACAATTTCCTTTCTGCTTCGAGTGTAAGGAGAAAGTTTTTGGGCAGTTGAAGAAACAGGGTCAACTATGGATGATTATAAGCTCTTACAATGAAGTTTATAATCTTTAGCAAAGTAGAGTTAGTCCACATGAAATAAATACAGAATTCTTTGCAATAAAAACAAAAGAAAACTATTTATTCTAGTAATTTTGACAGCTCAGGATGAGCACAAACACCATTCAATAGTAGAAGACCTCAACTGTTTGAAACATTTTAAACTAGAAAAAGGTGTACTACTTTTATAAGCTTGAACGTAGAATTTTTAATTGCAGCAGCATTAACTTTTTATCACAGGATATTTTACAGAAGAAATGCAACCCCAGACCCATTTCACTACAGTTTTTCTATCACATAAAACTTGCAAGCCATAAAAGTAAAATTCTTCCTTTCAAATTCACAAATAAATCATGGTGGCAATAACAGGTTCACAAGGAAAAGTTGAGCTTGATGTTCATGTAAATTTCTTGAATTTAAGAATCGAGTTTTGATTTTCGTTGTAGTCAACATTGATGTTAGGGATGGGATGGTTGATTGAGTCAGTACTGTCGAGTTTTTTCATTTCACACAATTAAACGTACAAGTTAAACATTAGGTGCTGCACTAAACTGGTCTTATAATTACTTTACTAAAATGGAACAATAATTGACAAAAGAAATTGTATTAAACTAAAATTGTTACAATGTTGTCTCAAACTACTATTAAAAATCTCAGTTGAAACTTCAATAAATATGCCCTTTATAGAAAATTTTTCACACTCAAAACTGTATTTTGTTGGCTTCTGTCTACCATGAGTTGTCAATTTTTACAATGCCCTCATTTTATGAGAATTCACAAATACTAACAGGAACATGCAATGAAAGCTTTTAGCCTACAAGGAAATCAGAATAATTCAAAATTCTCTGGTACATATGACCACTAAAGAAAAAAATAATAATGAATTGATCTTAATCATTTAATTCTTCTTAATGTTAATCTTTTCCTAAAAATTTCCATGCTAGTCACCATAGTGCATTGAAAATTGAAAAGAGTTATGACCTATTTGAGAACAGTAATATAGCTACCAATTACTAAGAAAAAGAAACTTTGAAATGCCTGTCGTCCTGGAAATTTTGTGATGAGTTCTTCTTGGGTTTTTGATCACATATAACTCTAATAATGATGATTTTGGGGAGGAAAATCAGTCAATATCCTGCTGGTAAATAACCAGGTGAGTCCATCTTGCTACAGGACAAGCGGAAGATTGGGACACTGAAATTTGATTGTGGATGAAAATTGGAAATTGCACATGTCACATTAAAATAGAGTACCAGATTGGGGAAATGTGCTTTGCTCTGTTCTGGCCCATATGTACCTTTGCATGTTTTATGATGCCTGCATAATGCATCAAGAAATATCTCCTTCTTTGTAGCATCCCTATTTACATCACGTAGTGTGTTTACAATAGATTTTGCTTAAGCATAGATTTTACTTAGACTTAAGAAAGGTTTGAAGCATAATTTGGTTTTAATGCTGGATAACTTGGAAAAATTTTGTAAATTACAGCAACACAACCATATCTTTGTACACAAATTTGCTCGAAGTACAGTGGTATCTCGGTACTCTACCGCCTCCATACTCAACCAAATCGGTGCTCGACCAAAAAATTCGAGTAGAAAATGCGTCGGGCCTCAAACAGATTTTTGGTACTCGACTAGCCGAGTCGACCCGAAAGCGCTGGGTAAGCGTTAGTTCGACTTGGACCGCCAGCGGAGTAAGACGTACAAAGTTTGAGTATTTCTTCCCAGATTTAAACTTTTTTGTGTTGCTCTAGCCCTTAATAATGGGTCCAAAGAAAGACAGTGATAAGCGGAAGGCAAATAGGAAAACAGTGAGGACCACTATTGAACTGAAGAAGGAAATTATAGCAAAACATGAAAGTGGTGTACGAGTGTCCGACCTCGCATCGCAGTACGAAATGGCAAAGTCAACCATTTCCACTATCTTGAAGCATTAGGAAGTGTTAAAGAAAGCTGATGTTGCAATGGGAGTGACAGCAATTAGTAAGCAAAGGCCTCAGATAATGGAAGAAATGGCAAAGTTACTTCTTATTTTCACCAAGGAAAAGATGTTGGAAGGGGATAGCAGTAGTGAAGCTCTCATCTACAAAAAATCAAAATGGTTTATAATGCTTTATTCATCTTTATCATGTACTGCTTGTGCACATTTGCATCTTCATTGTTGTTTAGATACACTTTCTTATAGTATTTTAGGTATTTTTCTTAATGGTAAGAACGGATTAAAATACTTGCCATTATTTCTTATGGGAAAATTGGTTTCGGTGTTCGAACAAATCGGTGCTCGACCACCATCTCAGAACGGATTATGGTTGAGAACCGAGGTACCACTGTATACATAAATTAGCTTGATTTACATTACTAGATTTGCTCATGTGTTTTTTATTTTATTATCATACAAATTATACACCAAGAAAATTTCTAAATTTGAATTAGGGAAAAGTCAAGATAACAAGTTTTCTAAAATGTTCTCCAATACAGGAAAGGAACCGCAATTTATAAACTCATTGATGAATTGGAATAAAGTTATATTGAAAAATTATCCAGACTTTAATGATTCCAACCAATTTTGTATTGAAGATTACAAAGCACAAGAAATACAGCATCACATAGCACCAACAAATTTACTAATTGTGAGCAGTTTAGTGGAAATTTTTATTTTTTATTTACCATCCTTTATATTACACACAGACGCTTCACATAATTACTAGATTGATGAAATTTAAAAGAAGACATCATAATTCATAAGAAGATTCATCTCTATTTTCATAAGTTCATAGTAATCGCCAAGCCAAGCGTTAACACTCTTGAGTGAAGAGGGCGATTAGATAGCAGTCTTCACTGTGCTTCAACTCATTCGCACACAACCACCAAGCGACAAGTCTATAACTAGACTGTTCGTTTCAATGCTCATAGTAGTAGCTTTCTCACACAGAGGTAAACTAATGTTCGTTTTTTATAGTTATAACAACTAACGCCAGTGAACTTGAACTTGAACTTGAAATTGAGGGCCGACAGTGTCGGGGCCTTTGTAACGGCCTGCAATTCCCTCCTCACTACTCTCACACACACAAAAAAAAGAGTTCAGCACCTGCGTACCAGACTTGTCCACTAAACTACTCAGGATCCACCAATC
>JACJUY010001852.1:85216-96870 GCA_014220935.1 Platorchestia sp. MABIK | reverse complement strand
TATTGTTTCTCAATCGTTTGGATCTTTTGTTTTTAGGGAACCAGGATCCTTCAATGACACCATCTGAGGTCTCCCTCAGTTGGGACATTTCGACCTCGGTGCATGTTGCATTTCCGACGGCCGGATTGCTGCACTTTCCATTCATGGGAGTCTCGCTCACAATTTGTCTCCCTGCCACAGAGATTTCACTCTCGTCACCACTGGATTCCATCAGGGCCTCGTATTTGTTGGCTGTTGGCTCGAACATTTCAATAGTAGGGGCGAGGTAACCCTCCTAGAAGGAGGGTCACTCAAGAGATACTGCTTCGGATCTTGAAATTTAATTTGTGATTTTGTAGTTTTGATGCACTTTAGAACAAGGCGTAACCACGACGATGAGGTATTATCAGCAAGATTACTTACAACCACCTCCGATCGCAGCGACACACCGAATGCCTATACCTTCTTAGTGAGGCAACTTCCGTATAAATCTCAAAGAGAACGTGTTCACATCAGTGTTCACCTATCCCCTCCGTTTATGCGGAAGATAAACACTATATAAATGCAACGGCAATTATCATTACAAAAGTACTGGAAAAAAATCAGATCGGCTTCAAGGTATTAACAACCCTCCACATATCAAAATAATTATTATTTTACTTTGAAAAAACATCAGAACAAAATTCTTTTCAGCGTCGCCAATCCCACCGCATTTGCTTGTTCATTTCCAGGAAAATTGAAATAAATTATTGCGAGATATTTCAGTCTACAAATCTATTGCTAAAATTGTATTATTTAAATGAGGATTAGCTTCCCGGTCAAAAAAAGTAGGAATTAACGAGTAAATGTCTTCAATTGTCAGGAACCGATTGGGTTCGAGAAGTGTGGGCATGTTACCCTCGAAAATGTATGAAGATCTTTGTGGTGTCCTGACAGAGGTCTGTCCAAAATTTGCCCCGCCGAAATCAGCAGTCCGCCAGGTGTCAATTCCAAGTAATCGTAACATCCTAATGCGGAAGAGAGCGCATATAAGTGGGCAGCTGCTTGGTGATGTCAGTCCGGCCATTAGAAAGAAATTATTGAGCAGGGCAAAGCTGGTCGAGCACCTGCTGAAGCAGCTGCATGAACTTGATGCTGTGACGAAGTAGAGGCGGGCGATTGAAGCAATCCGCAACAACCAGAATTCTAACAGCTACAATTTGTATTGTTGACCATTGCTCTGACGATCAACTACCACCGAGTTCCCCCAAGACGATCGCAAAAGTACTGGTGGCTTTAGATCTCGTACGTTAACGAGGTGGGTTGCTCGGTAGTCTTCAGTCAACTCTCGGCAGTGAATTTTCACAACATGACTGATGTGAGTTTTCCATTTAATCCCTGCGAATACATTATAGGAAATCGGAGTAGGGTTTATTTCAGTGTATGAAAAATTAACTGCAATGGAAGTTGCTGAAAATGAAGGGTATTGGCCGGTTTCTCTTATATTGGTTGAATACTGTAGTTGCTAATTATCTTCTAGAAAGCTATGCAACTTAATTTTAAAACCTGAAAGATTGATGAGCCGGTAATGTGACTAGGTTAAATTTTCGGGTGAGGCAATTTCTTCCAAAATAATTTTGAGGTAAAATAATTGCTGTCTAAGTTGAAATTAACAGCCAAAAATTTTCAGGACAGTCTGATCCGAGTGAGTTGCTGAATTTTTATTAATTTATTTTTTGCCTGTCCTTTAGTGTATAAACAAACATCGGCATCTACGGATGCTTTATTTCCAATTGAAGCATGATACATATCAACTTTTACATTGGTTTTTCAAATGCCTTATAACTAACACCAGGACGCCATGACGCTTTCCCCCGGTCGAAGACCGGTCCCCATTTCAGACACCTGGGTAGAGTGGGGTATTGTGCTTAGATTTTTCTCCTATACCCAACAGAGAAAATCGCCAACAGCGCCGAGACTCGAACCCGGGTCTCCCCGCACGGAGTCAGGTCCGCTACACACACGGCTATGACGAGCACTCAAGAAGAGAAGCGTTATGCAACTGGCGTTCATTCAGCATGTCCTGTTCAACTACCTGGAAGCATGAACACTTCATACCATCCTCACTTACCGGTTAAAGTTTAAAATAGATACCGTAAAGAACAGCAATACAAGAAAGCTAGAGGTTTTCTGAGAACATTCTAACAAAACATACGCATAACTTTACGACGGACGAAAAAATACTGAGACGATAGTAGGCAGGTTGGATATTTTCATAATGAGGTTGAGAACAAGAAGGATAACACAGAAACATTTTTATTTAAAAACGATATTTTTAACAAAGTTTCACAGCCAAGCCGCAAGTTAGAACTTGCAACACCCCAGAAATGGCACAATTATGAGCGTTGGTAAAACACACTCACTCTAACATAGTTCAACTGCTTTCTTTTTTACGTCAAAGCGCGTTCTAGATTTGGTAGCCGAGTCGATGCCCATCTGAAACTCGAGAAATAAGAGCATGTCGATTCATGGCTCCAAAGACGGGCTTAAAGATTCAGCCAATTTCGACTTCAAGAAAATTTCGACTTCAAGAATGACAGGGTGCTTACAAAAGAAATTCAATGTAATGAAATTCAACTTACATCGGAGCAACGAAGACGCAATGAACTACAACTAAACAGTACCCCAATAGCACGTCACCAAAAATAGACCAGATTCCACTTGTAATGCAAATACTATACGAATTACCTAAATACAGACACTAGTTTTAAACATCATGGCCACTAACCCTCACCCGATACATTAGATGTTAGTTTGCGCCTCACAAACCGTTACAAAGGCGTTCCAAAGAAAGGAAGGAGGAAGGCACCATTTGGTATGGACTTGAGAGAACGCGGAATCTATGCACATGGTGCATAGAAACTGTAAGTTGAGAAAGAAGTTCATGAAACAAGATAAAAGTTGAAGAAAGTAGTAGGTGCTGAAAATCAGGCCTGCAGAGAACCTCAAGATATGGTCCATAACACAACAAAAAACTGTTCCGTTTAAACAAAAAGAAGGCCTACCTAACCTTTAGCTCGGGACCTCACATATTTCCCCTGGGAGCGCATATTTACATATGTATATTTCATATACATATTTACAATTCCAGTAACGATGTGCCTTCCAAGGTTGAGTACGTCCAAGTTCGTTTAGAGTAAACCTGAATACTCAGATCTGACTTAAAGTGCGAGCTTATCTGTTCAAAATCAGAGCAGCACGAGGAAATGCTAGTCCAACTTAAATTTCTACTTTCATTTCCTCAGTATGCACGTCTTACTTTCATAATATACAAACACTTCACAGCAAACGTTTCTATTACTTTTTCATCACACGAAAACTAATACAAGTTAAAATTGTCAGGTTATGAAAAGTTAGGTACAAGTTACTTGTGAACCCGAGAAAAATTCTGAATTTCACGAGATCAATTCGTATAATTGCAGTACCGTGGGAGAAATGTACCAAAATCCTGAGCACAGATTTTATTTACAGTACTACAAGAAATTTAACTCTTCTACACAGGCCGAAAACCTTTACGGGACCTTTGTCTACGTCCGAGCAGTCGTCTCATGCCCGAGTGCTTGGAGCTCCATCGGGTCTCGATGCTCAGCGAGTTGAGAAAACCCATCGAGCTCCACCTATACCTTGGCCCAGTTGCAATCGAAACTGAAGACAAAAATACTCAACTTGAGATCTTGGGACTTGCGATAATTACTGCTCGAACTAAATTGAAATTAATGTCATATGCCCTTATTTAGCATAAATTTCAACACACTCTACAGGCATCCGACAAAAGGTTATACTCAAATGAGTTTTCTTTCCTGATTGACACTGATAATAAGTCCTGAATAACACTCAGCATTTTTCAGGATGAAACTCGTGAAGTCATTCAAAAACCCAGCCCATTGAAGGACCGTTTCGTTGATGCTGCTCAATTTCTAGGCAAATAAATCACATAGTCAACATGTACGTCTCCTGATTTAAAATTTATTATTGGTCAAGACGGTTGCAGGAGATTGGTTCACCTGCATGACAACAATTAAAGAAACCACTGATATTTAAGAAGAATAAGATTGCAAAATTGAAGATTGCCAACAAACATTGGAATTGATCTCACGTCTGATGTGGTCAATAATTATGAAAATAGATTCGGCAATGATGGAAAAAACTACATGAAAAAGTTTTCAAAAGAAAAGCTCAAGCTCAATCTTATGTTCACCAAAAGGCTAATCAAGTTTGGAGATGGAAGAGTGATGGTATGTGTTACGTTGACAACGCCTCTCGCTCGTTTTCATGCGCTTGTCAGTACTGCCATGTGTGTACGTGAAATTTATTTTTCAAAGACCAAATGGTTTCAATAATAACCAATTCGGGCTTCAACAGTGTCATTTCGTGTGTGACAATGCACCCTGACACAAAGCCAGAAGCAAAGAAAACTGCCTCCATGAGAAGGAATTTTCTCCTCATGAATTAACGAGCCCAGAGCTCTAACATCAAAACTGACGATTCTCGAGTAGAACGTAGTGGTCTGACATCCCGATGACATAGAATATTTCAGAGTGAAACTTCGAAAGGAGAGGGACAAATTCAATGTTGATAATTGTCAAAAGGTAATTCAATCAAGTTTTAGAAGATGTACTGTTATAGAAAATAAGAAACTTTTTACAAAATGTTGATGGTGTATTATAGTTTGATGTCAAACTACTTGTTTGTTTTATGGTTCTTGCATGTTACTAAATTTACATAAAAGCATATTTTCGTCCCCTAGTTCAGGACATTGCAGATCTGTAAATAAAACTCATACATGTATACCCGTTTTCATTCTTAAAATTAAGCAGCTATTTTGCATTATCAAAGAGTATGACATTAACATCAGTTAACTGGAATATTTTGTTCAAGCAATCGTTAGTAACTACATTTCGATACAGAGTTTTCAATTTTTGTTCTTCAGTATTGATTGCAACCGTACTTAATTCCCATTCCTGAGGAAATAAACTAACCCATGCACTCTAATTTATGATTCAAAAATATGATCATTTGAAATGTTGATTTTCCCCGCTCAGTATTACAAAGTCAAATTGCCAGGTCAGTAAATGCCGAGATCACGACCTGAAGCCTCAACAATTAGACACCACTTCGAGATTAGATTAGATAAGATTATTAGATAGTTTAAGCCTCCCTATCCTCAACAAATGAGACCCAAAGAGAGGAAGGAAGAAGGCACCATTTAGTATGGAATCTATGCAGAAAGGGCATAGAAACAGTAAGATGAGAAAGAAGTTCATGAAACAAGATCAAAGTCGAAGAAGAAAGTAGTAGGTGTTGAAAAAACAGGACAGCAGTGAACCGAAAAAAAGTTGGTCTGTAACAAAACAAAAACCTATGTAATTTTAACAAAAAGAAAGCCTACCTAACCTTTAGCTCGGGCCCTCGCATTGTCCCCCTGGGAGCGCTAATTCCCATAGATACAATAGTTGTACCCCCCTGAGGGGATACCACTTCGAGAACCTCTCGCCTCAGAACCACTTCAAATGGAAATTCTTGGAGACCATATGCCAGGAACTGCAAACGTTTCTCATCTCTTCATAAAACAGCCCCCATCACACAGAGGAAAAGAAGTCCCTACCAGCACACGTTAGCTCATATGTCACGAGCTATGCATAAGAATCCACTACGAACGTATTCAGGTATCTTGGGAGGGCGCCGGTGCGGCGGCATTTCGCTTGTCTTCATCGACCAGGTACTGCAGGAAGTCCCGGATGCCGGAGAACTCGGTCCTGCTCTGAGGTGGATTGTTCCGGGGCACAGAAGGCAGCGCTTGTCTCATCTTCTCGCGGAACTCCACCATCTGAACATAAAACATTTACATCAATAAAATGTTAAGTTGGATGAGTTGAGCGTGGAAGAACAGCAGATTTGGGGTTTGTAATTTGTTCAATATTATCTATAGAAGACTGAAAATAATTTTTTCTAACCTGCTATTGTTTCAAAGAGACAATTTGTTACAAACCTCATACGTGGTCTACGTCTCACCGGCCACCAAAACATAACCACTGTCGGTTCACTGAGTGTACAGCAGCAATTGCTCTTTGGCCATCCAGTAGCACTCGTTCCTTGGCAATAACCTCAGTTATGGTTGTCCGTTGAAACAAAGCTAGATCAGTACACCTCTTATAGACTGAATTAAGCATTTGTACTTATTCCATGAATTTAAATTTTCAATCAGCTTTCCAACATACTCATACCAAACACAGCTACATGAGCAGTACAATCACAGCTATAAATCAACGTATTAAGACCTTCATTTCCCACTAGATAGTTATTTCCACATTAACATTAAAGTAATTAAAGACCATTTTATTGTCTACTAGCATATGAACAAAGACACAACGTATGCGACAGTTGACTTCACAATTCCATAACCTATTCATCATTTCTACTCACACACCCAATTACTACCTACGTTGAGTGCACGTTGAGATCTCATGCATAACGAGGTCGTGTTGTGGAGTTAAAAACCTGATAGGTTGTCCTCCATTTCATACATTAACTTTTTGGAAATGTCCCTATTTTTGTAATCCATCAGTGTGCCAAATGAAATACATAAACAGAACACGTGGAATTATAACCCTACATTAAATAGTGACGACAGGATATTATTGCAAAGGAACTAAAATTAAGACAATAATGGCAAGATTTGGGAAACTCCGTGAATTTCTTCAAGAAAAAATTTCTTCTTCTATTTGTTACCAAAGGCCTGTAAGAAAAATTATAAAAGGACTAGCAGCCCAGAGTGTGCTTGTCTCTTTTAACCAGTACCCATAGGAGTTTACACAAGTGTTAGTTGAAAAAACTTAGTAATCTTCTCCTATTTCTCTTACAATGCCTCCTAGGTTTAGTAAGTCAATAATGGCATGGAATGCCTTAAAATGGTAACTTAGCCTCTTCACACTCACGACTCAATTAGAGCTACAACTGCAGTGCTGTCACAGCTATTCACTGCAAACCCTGATACATAAATAATGGAAGCACATTTACACTCTCACAGACCCATGTTGTGCACCATCCCTGCTACACACTGCAATTGCTGGCACAAATCTACTGCAACGACCTTTTTCCTCAAAAAAAAATAGATAACCTGAAGCTGAAAAGGGAACTAAAAAATTTGAAAGTTTCTTACAGACTAGAATATAGCTGACCTCTTGCTTGTTATCATGCCGCAATACATGCTCTGGAAAACTACAAAATTTAACATAAGTTTCATCTAAGAGGGTAATACCAACCGAGTGTACATCCATGAGCTTCCACACACCATAGCAGAACACAGCAAACCCAGAGACAGAGTAGAGTGTCGCTCTTCCCAGCGCTCGCATGGCTAGAGCTCCTCCGGACTCCATAGCTGCCTGGCCTGGGACTGGCTGTGAACATCAATTACATGGATTAGGCTAAACATAAAGGTCAACTTGATATCTTAGAGAAATGTTGCTTTCAATTTACAGTATAATTCTATTCTTACCTTCATTATTATCATTTTATTAGTTTGAAACGCTCTGAGCTAAGTTAAGGCAATCAGAAAAGAGCTAAGAGAAAGGACCATTTAGTTTGGACTGTAGAAAATGGGTAACCTATGTATAAGATGCATTTCCATACAAAATACCATGTGCATAGAAACTGTGTTATGAAAGAAGAAGAGGAAATGACCAAGAAGAGATAGCAAGAAGGCACAACAACTGAAAAAAGGATGAGCGCACATAAGATACCAAACAGTGACCTTGTTAGTGTGCCAGACCACACAGCATGCAATAGACAAAGCCAACAAACCTACTGCCTATTTTATGCTCCCTGAGGGGTTTACTCTTCATCTTTGATGAAGAAACGTGTTTTTAGGAGAGATGCTCACCATTAAATTTGACCACCACAACAGCCTGGATGAATAAAGCCTTAGTTAACATGGAAAAACAACATGTCATTTTCAGTGGGAGTTGTGCAGGTCATCCATGAAGTCTTCCCTTGAATAATAAAATTTAACATTTCAAATCGATTAAAGACATGACACTACAACTTTTGTATTCTGATGAATAATTAACACATTAAATGTGATGGGTTCAGTCAATGTTCAGTTCTCAACTCAAATTTAAATTCAAAAGTTGTCGGAAATTTTATAAATACCAAACATTAACCGAGTTCATTAAATACTAATAATTTCAAAAGATTGTTAAAACTTTTTCGAACGTAGCAGGAAAAACCTAAGAATGACCCACTGATAGGTCATTTTGCACTCAACATGGTAATGTGTTTTTTTTTTTTGTTTTTCTACAGATACAACTTTCATCTCTCAATCCCCCACAAGCCATGTCAACAAAACAGAAATAATGTCATAGCAGGAAAAAAATTCAGTGTGTGTTGAGGTAATATGAAACAAAATCACCAATTGGAATTTAATGCAAATTAAAAAATAAGTACTGACGAGATCCACCAGATATTTAAAGCAATAAAGACCAGTATTAAAAATTTAGCAGGAAATGAAAGTATTGCAGACTGTAAAACAATGGCAGACCCAGTGTGAGTGATGCTGTAAAAAAGACCTTCCAGCTCAGTCCAAGAAAAATCGGTTAATCGGAATTATCTACCTAATGTTGAGACCCTAACGACAAGTGCTAGACAACAATTGCTTCCCCCCATTTAAAGTCAATCAACTACCCAAGTCTCAGCCAATCAGCCAACTGCACATGGGCAACCGTCAGCCAAAAGGCCTGTCCACGCATAGAGCAGGTGGCCAAAGGATGCCACAGCCAACCAATCAGAAATCTGAAGATCCACAGAGCCACACAGCCAGCGAGACACAAACCTACCATCCGCGCACATGAATGGCAGCGTTAGCAACTGTCACTAAACAGAAGTTGGGGAATTCCTAGCTTGAGATCAAATTTCCCTTTGGCATACGTTGTGCAACAAGAAGAGCAAATGTTGAAATATGTAGGTAAAGTAGAAAACTTATTCATCATAGTTGTAAGAGCAGAAAACCTCATACCTATACCCAAGATTATTTGTTTGTGATAAAGGCCTGAAATTTTGAAGAATTTCTGAGGACATTCAATACAATACACCTATATGTTTTTTTAAATATCTATCAAAAAAGCATTAAGAGGACAAGAATTCCAAGTCTTCGGCAAAATGCAGATGCACTCACAGTGACACCTTTGCCAAACAAAGTGGGCTCCTGCTTCTTGGCCCACCCCAGCATCATGGCAAACCCTCCCACCAGAGACAGGCTCGTCACTCCAGTGAGAAATGCTGCCGCTGAGGGAAAAAGCTAGCATTAACTCAAATGGGCTACACCTCAGAATAATGAAATGGGTAGAATACCAAAAACCACTATGGAGTCAGTTGCACAATATGCTTCCCTCCAAATAACCATTATAATGTTGGAAAAAGGAAACATGATGCCTACTAAATAATAAGTACAACAGCAACTCATATTACTTACTAATGGTGCAATGGAGAAACTATAGATATTCAGAGTGCTTAATCCCAAAGAATTCTTAAAAGAGGCAGGCACTTGTACACTGTATGCAGATTAGCTCAGAATTCTTAAATAACCTTGAAGAGAATCATGTCTCTAAGGGTAAGTTGAGAGAACATTGTTCAGAGTAATACAATAGGAGATGAAAAACTGAATCAAAACCTACATGAATTAGGAAAGTCACTTCCTGTTAGTTGTGAAAAAATAACAATAAATTCATTAAGAATATTAACCCCATAATTACAATCAACAGTTTGACTTTTGATTCAGAAAAAATTGTGCTCAAGCGCAAAGAATTATATTTCCACTGTCCTTGCCAAAGAGACAGACATCACAGGAACTCATGAATAAGCAACACAATGGAAAGAAATGTTTAAATATCATATCAAAGATATCCACAAACACGCTTCAACATAAAATTCTTGCATGGCAGGGAAAAATTAGTTGCACTAGCAAGTGTTGGGTATTTTGGTGTTGTACACATAAATAAAATGTGGGGTATTCTGAAGATTAGATTATTAGTTAGTTTAAGCCTCCCTATCCTCAACAAATGAGATCCAAAGAGAGGAAGGAAGAAGGCACCATTTAGTATAGAGTTAAGGGAATGTGGAATCTATGCAGAAAATTCATAGAAACAGTAAGATGAGAAAGAAGTTCATGAAACAAGATCAAAGTTGAAGAAGAAAACAGTAGGTGCTGAAAAACAGAACAGCAGTGAACCAAAAAAAGATGGTCCATAATAAAATAAAACCTATTCTATTCCAACAAAAAGAAAGCTTACCTAACCTTTAGCTCGGACCCTCACATTGTCCCCTTGGGAGCGCTAATTCCCATAGATACAATAGTTGTATCCCCCTGAGGGGAGGTCTTCTGAAGAAGGATCTGAAAGTAGGTATGTTTTTTCAGCATTCGAAAAATTTCTTCTTGAGTTGAACCAGGAAATAATTAAGGCTAAATCATTAGAAGCATATTTTTCCATTTTAAAATGAAACACATGAATTAATTTAGAGGAAAAAAGGCTTTGAAGTTTTCTCACTCAAAAAGTTTTGTTGCCATGATGGTATCAATGAGAGTGATTCCTTTATTTGGGCATTTTTTAGAATGATGAATGGTACATAGTCTTAACCTCCAGTATAACACTAACACATTCACTGGGAAGTAACAATGCTCTCAATAAGTCCATCATAGGAGGCATACTGGAATATTGTTAAATGCAGTTCTTCAATCTAGCACTCTAAGGAAACATCCATTATCTACAAAATATCAATCTAAAACTACCATGATGTGCACATTTTAAGGGGCAGTCTAGTCTGAACCAAGAAAATGGACGTTCTGTTTCTTTTGTGGAATCTAGATCTATGAAATTTGCATACCAACATTTTTTAGAAAATTAATAGGAGTCGTATTGCATACCTTTTCCATTTTCGTCATAATTACGGAGGTAATGGGAATAAATTGGGAAAAAAGATGGGTTATTTTCAAGCTGTCTGATCTCAGAAAGTTGTCATTGTGGAGCAATGATTTAGGTATCATTGGATGCGCAAAGAGTTGAAATTTAAAAAAAAAATTCAGTCACTAATTTTCTCGTAGATTGTTTAATGTAAATAAGAAGCTATTATGAATTTCAGAATAATCCTCTGACTCTTTATGCAGCAACTCTTTGTGCATCTAATGACAACTAAATCATTGCTCTACAATAACCACTTTCTGAGATAAGACAGCTTGAATAATGGCATTTGCATTGTTCAGGAAACGCATTTTAGTACCCAGAAACAGATTTTTCCATTTGTAAGCTATATTGCTTTGAGAAATTGGGACGGTTGACAATGTGAAAGCTATTCTGAAATATTGATTTGACTTTCTTTATTGCTATTTCATGGTTCCTTGAAGAAACCGGCACCACAAGTGGCACCAGGGGCCAGGTACCGAGCAAGACGCGCGTGAGGCTCAGGAGTAATGCGTCGCTCAGCCTGAGGTGCGCTTCAATCCTTACTAAACTTAGCAGATGCAGTACCAGCTTCTCTGAGCTTGACAGACAGATTCAGCTTGTCATTTGAAATCGTAATCACTTTGCCATCCATGTTACACTGAGATCTTCCTCGGCCAGCAGTCTTATTTACGCCTACAGAACAGG
>JACJUY010001852.1:39003-85200 GCA_014220935.1 Platorchestia sp. MABIK | reverse complement strand
CATGGGAGATACCGAGCTCCTGACCTTGCCAAACCATAAAAATACTTGAATGGCTGAATGATAAATACATATCTCTTTAGAAATAAGCAGTTGGTAAGTAAAAAATTAGCTGAAACGATTTGACACAGGAGCGCTGACACGCTATGCAACCCCCTTCTGCCGCTCCTCCTCCCCCCGTTTACCCGCCTTAGGTGCTTCAGATGCTTCCAGATTTTTTACTGCATAATAATTATGCATTGCTCTATCGAATTAAGCAATAAAAAAATTTGACAAATTCTGGACTTTTGACTAGTTGGTGGACTTAAGTTTGTGCAGTAGGGATGTGCTGCACAGGTTATGGTCAAAAAATAAAATAATACCGTGCGCAAAAACGAAGCCCAGCTTCACGTGCACTCGCTTACTACAGGCTAGCTGCAACGTGCACCTCTGCACCTGCAGCTTTGCTGCTTCATGATCTCCTTTAACTCCTAAAACCCCTGCTGCCTTGCCTCGAGCCCAACCCACGGACCACTTTCTACACAAAGCTCCGACAGATCTACATCACACAGACTAATGCTGCTGCAGTCACAATTGCTGAGAAATCACAGAGGATATTGCACGAATAACACAGTGCAAACACCTCTCACGAGCAGTTACTCGCTATGTCACTTTGTCAAATTCCAGGCAAAATTCCCCTGTCTTGTTTAACCCTTTGAAGATGGTTTTCACGAAATTGATTTAGACATGTAAAAATATATGTTTCAGTTCCATTACCCATATGGAAACAGATTGGGCAGAAAAAATTTACTTTATACATATTATAAGAATTATACCATAGACACACTGGTGTCCCAGCAGACATGTTAGTTTATGTGTACTGGGATGATTATGTTCCAGTAGTCACAAATAATGTGGTTTAAATAATCTTGAATGTAGATTTCCTTCATGAGAAATACCTAAATAATTTTACTCTATAAAAAATCTGTAAAAAACCATCAAAAAATCCATAAACAATCTAGAAAAAATCATATCATCAGCCGTAGTGGGTCAACTGAGCACTATTGCTCTCTGACATTGTGCAATAGATAGCAGGAAAGTGGTGCATAGAGTTGCTGAACCTATAACTTCTTTTTATATAATAGAACATATTTCTAGGACATACATAACCCTCTAAACTTTTAAAATATCTGGACCCAGCAGACACAAAAGGGTTAAAGCTTTCTATTTCTGACCAGTAGGTAGCAAATAACTTCTTCAGAAATGTGTCTTCTATTGAGGTTGTATAACTTTTATCATCACATATACAACATAAACAATACACTGGCTTCCTTACTTTCAAACATTTGAGTTGCAAACATTTGGAGATACAAGTGCAAGCTGACTTATATTGAATATATAAATTAAAGGTAAGAAACATTATCATTATTATTATTATTGTCATTAACTATCCTCATTATTTGAATCTCTAAAATTACATTACAACTTTTGAAAGTTGATTGCACTTTAGTACAGTATACTCTAGTTCAAAATAGTTATTTATATATCATTTTTAAAACTCCTAATTTTTATGCAATGATAGCTTGAGGCAAAATTTTCCTAACAATACCATTATTTTAGACTTTTTGAGTTTCAGGAAAGTTTTTCTTCACACATTTTTAACAGCATAAAATTTAACTTGGAATAAGCCAAACAAGAAATCAGAACCAAAGCTTTACTTTAAAAATGAATTATTCTTTCATCTATGCAAAATAAAAGAAAAACATCTAATAGATGTTGGTCTCCAGACCAAACTCAGAAGAATAAAGGAATTCAATTTTGAAATGTTTTTGAGAAGGCTTCCAGCCCATTTAAAAATAATTTGCCTGGGGATCTTTCACACTTTCACATCTGCCCATAATTTTGCTTACAGATGTATAAATAAGACATGAGAAAATTTTTGCTTCCCATGCTCTTGTTCAGTCTAAATCCACAAATAATAATTAAGCTTACCATGCACAAAGTAACATTAGATTTTTGATTATTAGTCAGTTTGAAAATTGCTGAGATTACCTGGAAAGAATTAAATTTTTCTCACCTTTGTACTTGAAGTTTACATCTTCTTTTTCCTTGCTTCCTTCTGTAGTAACAATAGCATGAGACTCGTTCGACATTGCAAAGAGAATTATTTGATAGAAAAACAAGTAATTTATAAATAAATTTGACTTGCAAACAATCTGGTATCAGAATAGATGAAGATTAGTGATGCATTCTTATATGTTACAGGTTTATAATTGATTTCTCTAGAATTTATGGTCTCAGGATTAAAATATATACTGAATATGAACCAAACCAAAAATCTTCAACTAAAACACAAATATAAAGTCTCTTCTAAACCAGTATGAAACCCTGAACATATTCCTATTTGCCTTTGCCAGGATAGAGGATTTCAGACTAAGACAATTGCCAATCTATTTTAAATCTGACAGAGAGGAAAATTTCAACCAGAAATAGAACCAATTTTAGCCAAATAAATATAAAGCAAAAAATAATGACAGAATTTAAAAAAAATTAACAGATATAATTCCCTAACACTTTCACTGTAGCAGGTAAATATTAATTTCAATATTCAACTTAAATTTAAAGTCAATTGTAGTAACCCATTTTGAAAATAGCAAACATGAACTGGATCGTGCCTTCATTTAGCTTCAAGTATTTATGAAAATTAAGTTTGTGACTACTGGTCGGTCAGCAGCATTAGAAAAATCCTCTCCGTGTTCCACCCGTGGCTCACGCAGCAGTCAAAGTGTTAATTTAATCTCAAGTCTACAAAATATAATATAAGTTCATGACTCTTGTGCCACAACATCGGCAATCTTAAGACAGTGGACAATTTGGTGAGGATTGCAAAAATTTGGGAAATCTATGCATAAATACAGTTGCATACAGGATCCCATGCACATAGAAACAGGATCCCATGCCCCATAGTCTTAATCATTGATCCTATGCTAAATAAGATTAAAGAGAAAAGAAGATATCTTTAATATAACAGATAGTATAAGGGTCCATTTCTATCACAAAAATGTTTTCACTGAGGGAAGAGAAAAACTATTAAATATGAAGTAGTTATGAAGACAAATGTGAAATCTATGCACATGATATGTTCCAATATAAGATACCTTACACATAAAAGAGAAGAAGGAACAAAAACCACAGATGAGATAGCAAGAAAGATATGGAAATTGAAATAAGCTAAGTTGATGCTCGAGATACTGGCCCCAATGACTTATTTATACCTATGATAATTTGACAGTAACTAACCAGGAGGAACCTGTTCCAATAGCATACTATAGACAAGTCTAACTAAGTTGCAGAATAATAGATTGCATAATATCAAAATAGGGTCTGCAGAAACAATTGATTGATCAGATACATTTATATCTCAGTTTTACGGTCAAAACAAGGGGAACCCCTGTCCGATACTCCCGATTGTCCGAAGCATCCGACAGTTACATAGTACGGTACAATACGATTGGCTGGAATCAACAAAACATTACAAAAGAGAAAGAACTGTACTTTTAATCAAGCATACTATCCAATCTAACACCGAAAATCCCTATACACTGTAAATAAACAAAATAATAAAGTAAATTCAAAATTTTCAATTTAAAATTACACTTACAGCACACTGTTCATATACCACCTTCACGGACGTGCCATTTTCTAACTTCCTTATCAACCTGAATTTCTGTGCCACGGTTAAATTCACCCTCTTCTTTTGTCTACTGAAGCTCCAGATGATATGGTGAAGAAATATGTATCACTGGTACAAGAAATCAATCACAACACAGAAAAAAGGGGCAAAAATTGGGAGAGCAATACGATGCAGGTGCTCAAATTTTGCTGTCAACAAGACGACTGCTCATCACCTAGAGGTCAGTTTTGGAACTAACGGACTTTGTGCGTAGTGTGTGCAACATTCAAGTAAAATCGGTAGCTCAAGAATTTGTCTGTATAATCCAAAATCCGCTAAAACAGGGTCCTGGCTTTTCTCCTGTCCAATTGGTTGATATATTTGCTATTCCTGTACCATCAAAACTGTGGGAGGAAATCTACTTCAAAAGACAAAAACTGCAAGTTTTCAGGACAGCCGTTTTTCTACAAATTTCTTTATATTATTTTCTAACCTTTTTCCAACATTAGTAGATGTACAAACAAGCCAATGATATCATTAGATTTGTGAAAAAATTCTCTAGAAAATGGGATGAATAAACAAAAATCAATAATTTTTTGGATTTTCACCAGCCTTCTTAAATTGGTTGGTCTATCTATTTCTTACACTCACAAGGATGCTTGATGATTAAATGTGTGATACAAGTTTCACCTATGCACAAGTATAATAATACATATATCACGGCTATTAGGATGAATATATTCGTTTGACATCTATATTTTGAGACGCGCTTAAGGAAACTATCGAATAGTTTTCATCAAATTCAAACACACATAGCAATTTATTAGGAACATAATGAAACTTCAACTCATTGAATAATTTTTTTATGGCTTAACTTTGGAGTTAGCCCCGTTAGTTAAATATTCGATAACTAAACCTCCCACCAGATGGCGCCACTAGTCTTAAGCTTAACTCGAAAAAATTAAAAATAATTGTGTCAGTTGTTGGGTTGGGTTGGTTGGTTGGGTTGGGTGAGTGATAGAGAGCCGTGGATGGTATGTCCGTTTTTCTCGTTTTTCTCGTTGGGAGTTAAGCTTAAAACACGTGGCGCCACCTAGCGGAAGGTTTAGTCATTAAAAATTTAACCAACGGGGCTAACTCCAAAGAAACCCCTTTTTTTTCTCAGCAAAAAGATTTATAAAAATTAAAAAGTACTTTTCATTATTTTGTTTCTCTGCATCTTCTTTGCAATTCTAGCAGGGCTTCAATTGAATCCCCAAAGTTCTAATCTTAAATAGGAGACAAAACTTCAATTTGTCACATCTATCATGATTAAATGAATTGACGATTCAATCTCATACGATGCCAGTATGTATCAACTCAGATCAGGCCTAGTAACTGACAGCCAAGGGCAAAAATCCATGATAATAGCATGTTTCATTTATTATGGCAGACAAACATGCGGCAGTTCTGACTTAGATTTTATGCATAAATAAATGCCCAATTTATTGAAAAATAATAATGAAGACACATTTTCATTGGCCTATCTAATTTGTACAGTTATGAGTTCAAATTAATTTCAAAATTATCAAGCATCACTATGGGACCGTACAACCACTGCAACTAGTCTGTTCAATTACAATATCTTTTGAGCTGTAATCTAGGAGGGGAGCACTATAGATTACAGTTTAGAAACTTGTTTTCATACACTTGAACTAGAAGTTGAGGGCCAACAGCATTGGGGCCTTTGAAACGGCCTACAATTTCCTCCCCAATACTCACAATTTTATACAAAGGAGTTCAACGCCTGTGTACAAGATATGTCGAACAAAACAAACTACTGAGGATACACCGATTCATGTCATAAGCTGCCATTGACGTCATTACATGGATAACCAGTACGTCAAAACACCATCCCAAGGCATGGCGGGTCATTACAGTCCACTCTACATGACTGGTTCACTTCAGTCATTGTCTTTTTTACTCCAGGCATGCACGAGAGAAACTTTTGTAGTTTCAATCAGTGGTTGCCATGATAACTTTTTTTCAACTTGCGATATTGATAAAACGATAATTTTTCCCCAACCTGCGATAAACAATAAATAATAAAAAAATTTTAAAACCCAACTTGCGGTAAGCGATAAACGGTAAAACGATGGCGATTACAATTTTTTTACCTGCGATAACAAAAGCGATACATGACAAGTACCTTTATTAAGTCGATACATTAAAAACATTTAAACTATTTTTCCACAGTGGAAATTAATTAAACTAAACAAAAACTGTCACTGGAACCAGTCTATGGCCTACAAGTTCTATTCCACATTAGTATCTGCAGCTGTGATTGGCCAGCCACACACACACTTGGCAGCTCTCATATGAGGTTTTTCAGGTCTGAAAACGTCAGGCGGGCTGTTGTGACTATTGCCGCTGCGTGAATTTTTTTAATTTTTACAAAAGTTGTCTTTGAATTTATCGTTTCTCATTTTTGGGACAAGCGGTGAGTGAATCAGCGATTATTTTAGAAAGCTTTGCAATAAACAATAATCAATGAAAGGTTTGACCTCAGCGATAATTATCATTCATCGTTTATTGCTCATTTTATCGCACGCAGCAACCGCTGGCTTCAATGATCCTCAAATTACACTCCTGATCCAATCCAACAAGACAGCTCATACCACAATAATCTTCAGCACATCAGGCATACCACTCATTCTTTCCATACTGCTCAAACACCACATTCATAAAACTTGCTCTTGCTCATACTTCCTATATTTCAGCACAAAATGCTGAATTGTTTCCTCCACTCCACTATCACACTGCCAACATAATCTATTATTATTCTCATTCCCCCTCCATGTCTATTCACACTCAATGACTTACAACTCACAGCAAATAAGAGTTGACTTCCAAAACTACCAGCGTAGACCATTTCACACTTAGGTACTTCCTTTAGCAAATGCCAGATTAGCGTAGGCTTCAGCGTCGTGCTAAGCATCTACTTTTTCAATCCATTCTCTTTTTTTCACCTCTAACTCTCTTTTTCCACCTCTTGCAGTCATACTCTGGTCCTCAGGTTTCACCTTGAAATTGAGGGCCGCCAGCCGACAGTGTCGGGGCCTTTGTAAATTGTAACCGCCTCCTCCACTTCCATACAGACTTTGCACAATGATTGTTCACGTTTCTTGCAAATGCACTCCGCAGGGACGGAAATTCGGAAACATTAGGCTCCTGTGCATAGTGAGCCAGTTCTTTACCCTCAAAGGAGCCTTATATGTCTGTTGATCTGTCACATTTTGAAGAAATTAATTCATATCTCCATAGTTAAAATTGGATTTTATTAAAAGTTATTCAGCTTTTTTGAAAGTGGGTGAGAGTAAAGCGAGCTCACTGAACAAATAAGTTACTCTTTTTCTTGTTCTCTACATTTGCCTTTACTCCTAGAGAGACTGGTCTAGCGAAGATATTGCAGATACCAAATGAGATCAAACTAGGATCTCTTTAGTTCAAAATATAATACCAAACCTCCCGTGCAGGTGTCGCGCTGCCCGACCGTGCAGCTCAACTTTCCGAATAAACGGACACTAAAGACATAGATTTTCCTGGCACCCTTTATAGGGGTCAGGTAACGCTGTAGGTTAGAACTATTTATTAATGAAAAGCGTAACAAAGTACAGGAGGCTCACTTGAAGGTTCTTCGAAGAAAATATTCAGGCGAATACATCTCCAGTAAGCCGGCCATCTTGAACACTAGGTTCCAGAAGCAGGGGTCGGTAAAGGTCCGAACCCGCAGAGCACTAGTGATGCGCCCGCGAAGACGGTCCAATTGAATCTGAGGTGGCAACGTGCCGCGGCCTCCTTTTAAGGTTGCTCGAAACCGTTGCCGTGGCTTCGAACTCGAGCAAGAAGATTAAATGAACGGTTTCAATTAGTTCATTAAGATAAGTCGCCAAGGAAGTGAAGCACCCCCGCCATTGTTCCGCTTTGTCATTAATTGTCTGCGTAATTGCTTTTTTAGGCTTAGTGAATTTAAGTTAAGCCCTGGTCCTTTATTGAGCAAGGTATTGGCTCTCTTGCCCAGGACTTCAGCAACGAGCAATGGCTGGATTTGCGACACAGGTAAGAAAACAAAGACAAGAAATTATAAATAGGCTTATTTGTAGATGAGGTCCGAAAAATAGATACACAATTAAAGCACCGGTGCACTGGTGCTCTAAGATAAGTGATGTGAAATATGTTTCAAATATTAATTTAAACACTGTTTCTAGGCAGGAATCGTTACTCTAACCTAGAAATAACGCCATCATTCTGGACGGCACTGATGCCCCATTTGTTAGACTTGTCCGACAGTCTGTCTCAATAAGAAACATAGGCTTAGATCCGTACTACTTATTCACAATTCTACCCTGTACCCATGTACGGGTACACTATATACATGGTGTAAGATACGTTTCCTTTACTCTTTTAATTGTTTCTTAAAATTTTATTTTATCAAATAATTCTTCAATTCTCCCTACACTATTAATTCTTCTTATGAACCAAATAACAGTGTTACGAAAACAATTGAGCCCATTAGTATTAGTATTTTTCGAGAAATTCTTGGCTATACATCGTACTCTTGCAATAAAATTCATGTTTCTTTCAAAAAAATTCCCTTCTTACTTACGGTACTCCTGCGTTGACGTAAGCTAAAGAGGCAGAGCAACTCATGACAAATTTACTAGCTTCTACATATTTTTCATTTTTAATTGTTGAATCTACTCAGATTCAAAATACACGAGCAGGTCCATAGCACAGGTTATTGATTCAAGTACTTTGCATCGAAGAGCTATTCAACCTTACTCAATTTTATTGCCTTCGCATGATTTCGAAAATGACGGAAGGTGAAGGAAAAGTCTCGCACCAGTGCAATGTAATTTGCTTTTTAAAGCTCAGCTTCAAGCTTACACTGGCAGCACAACTGCCCCCAGCCAGTCGGGGAGAACCAAGCCATGACGGGTTGGTAGCGCAGAACCCCGGCTGACCCACCGGCACACACGAGTAGGGAGGTCGAGATCGGGCTGCAAACAAATAATTTGGTTAGCAATGACCTCAGGGAAGCTGATGGCCGTGAGCTGGAAGCAAAGATTATTCTATTATAGGTATCGTAAGACTAACAATCATGAGGTTTAATTCAAAGATTTTTTACGCATTACGCAATTTAGGAGAATAGCAATATACTAGCAATATTTTAGCAACATTTTAGCAGCTCTTACAATTACAAATGAACAACAAACTAGTAATATTTTAGCAACATTTTAGCAGTTCTTACAATTACAAATGAGCAATAAACTAGCAATAATCAGCAATTGTGTTTTATTCTTGAGTTAGCAACAAATGAGCAACAAGTGCGCAACAAGTGCGCAACAAGTGAGCAACAAATCGGCAACAAGTTGGCAACAAGTTGGCAACAAGTCGGCAACAAGTTGGCAACAAGTTGGCAACAAGTTGGCAACAAGTTGGCAACAAGTTGGCAACAAGTTGGCAACAAGTTGGCAACAAGTTGGCAACAAGTTGGCAACAAGTTGGCAACAAGTTGGCAACAAGTTGACAACAAGTTGGCAACAAGTTGGCAACAAGTTGGCAACAAGTTGGCAACAAGTTGGCAACAAGTTGGCAACAAGTTGACAACAAGTTGGCAGCAAGTTGGCAACAAGTTAACAACAAGTTGGCAACAAGTTGGCAACAAGTTGGCAACAAGTTGGCAACAAGTTGGCAACAAGTTGGCAACAAGTTGGCAACAAGTTGGCAACAAGTTGGCAACAAGTTGGCAACAAGTTGGCAAAAAGTTGGCAACGAGTTGCAACAAGTCGGCAACAAGTTGGCAACGAGTTGGCAACGAGTTGGCAACGAGTTGGCAACGAGTTGGCAACAAGTTGGCAACAAGTTGGCAACAAGTTGGCAACAAGTTACCAACATGTTGACAATAAGTTGGCAACAAGTTGGCAACAAGTTACCAAAATGTTGACAATAAGTTGTGAATAAGTTGTCAATAAGTTGACAATAAGTTGGCAATAAGTTGGCAATAAGTTGGCAATAAGTTAGCAATAAGTTAGCAATAGGTTTTACATTAGAGATATGTTACTCCAGCTCAATCTTCCCTCGATAGAGACCTGAAGTCCGCACCGACCAACACTGAATTTTTAGGGAGGATGGAGCGGGGAACCGACATCGTTTAGGATGGAGGATTCGCTACGAAGGGTCGACCGTACACAGCGCTATATGCCACTGCGACCCACCTCTTAAGCGAATTGGTTCCTTAACCTCCGCTGCGATGGTCTGCAGGACGTCCACGAGGGCGATATCGGTGTCATTGGTGCGATGTTGTAGAGGCGGGCACCAGCTGAGGGTAGACCTAGAGGCCCGCAGCCGAGCAACCCCTGCGACACGGCAGCACCGTCTCATCCATCCTCTACAGAGCGCGAAGCAGTCGCGACGCCCACCGCAGCCGCAAACCCAAGTTACGCAACCATGGTGATGCTGAAGCCGTCTTGAAAACGTCCAGAAAAGTGGTGAACTGAAGATTGCATAAAGGCTAAGTAGAATGTTAACGTGCTGATGGTTGGGAGTGAACTGCCATTTCCTGAGCGGAGGAGCTGGAAATCTACTTCTTTGTGTGCGATTGACAGAAGGTCAGGTCGCAAATGACAATATCACTGTACCGGTCTGACCCTGTTAGCTTCCTTTTTAGTGAATAGTGGTTATATTGCACACATGAGGGTTCAGAATCAAATCTCAAAATGAATCAGAAGATGGGCTCAGATTCACGTGATTAATTGGCCTGCCTTAGTTTCAAAACAACTTGCTCATAGCTGAGTAAAATTTCGAGGTCTGCATGTGGATAACAAATATAGGACAGTGGGTTCTGTACAGATACATCAATCGAAAAAAAGATGGTGTTAAGGCCTGTAAATGTGGTCATCATTTCTGACTGCATGGGTGCGCTGGTAATTATTCTGACGACAAGGGTAAGCTGGTCACTATAAAAAGTAGTAAAATTCATTTCTCTTAACAGCTTACTAAAAAATAATTAGCCTTGTGCAGAACTAACTTTTTAACAGATCCTGCTCTGAACGTAAATTGTATTAATGTATTTTTACGAAATTACCCAATATAAGTGCGTTCCTAATACGTTCCTAACTACAAAATAAATGAAACTCTAGTTTATCCTATTGTGTCAAAATTGACGTAATTTAAATACCATGATAAATGATTTTTCAATTACTATCTTCGTGCAGGTAAATTGTATGATTCAATAGTTAATTAGTTTTACTCGCGCTGTCGAAAGTGATGGCATCACACATCGCGTACGTAACTATGAAGGTGTTACTTTTTAATTGATATATCTCTAGGCTTATTCTTTTATCGTTGTTGGCTATTTCGATGCTGACAAGAGACTTAGCTTTACAATGAGCAAGTTGTCTCAAAAATAAAGAGAGAGAAAGTACAAAAATCATCACAGATAGTAGGTGAGTGGTTAATCATATAATATCATTATACTGAGAAAATCTTGGTCACAAAATCAACACACTTTTGTGTCCCAAGTCAAGTTGGTCTCAAGTAATTACCTCGCTAATCAATCAATAGTGCGAATATTCATCTGCGTGCTGGATTCTGCACAGAAAATCGAAAGTGAGAGTGCAACGCTCTTTGTACACGACCGTGAGCTACATCGCGTCGATACGCGTTTGATGCCTGGCTTCCTGCTGGGTGGTTATTTCGCCAAGAAAACTAAAGAGAGCAAATCCGTCGATAAATACCAGGAATATTCTCTCCCACCACTTAGATTGTTTTATCAGTAATATAATGGCAACGAACCATGAGAATTTTGTTGACGTATACCGGGTCTCCCACAAAAATGTCCCAGACTTTTTAATTGATTATATCTCAGCTTTAAATTAACAAATTTGAATCGTCTTTTTCCCAATTTATTAAATTTTGTTTTCTTTTCGAATAATTTAAGTTTTTGAAAATCGGTTGAATAACCCCTTTACAATGATCGATTTACTGAGAAGGGTAAAAAAGCTAATTGTTCAAAGGAAAAGTTTTAAAAACAACACTGGTGTTCTTTTTCATTTCTCAATACCTAATTTTAAAAATAATTTCACAATGATGTATCCTACATACCACCAAGTATTTAAACCCTTTGAGAGGTTTCAAGTGTTTTCAATAATAGTGTTTCAAGAACTGAAAGAAAACGGTGAAATACTCCGCAAAACTCTTCGTTCAATAGTGGCTAGAAGTAAAACTTGCCTTAAAGAGAAATAGAGGGTGTGTCGAAGGTAACTAAATTACTTTATTTATTTAAACATTATTTAAGGCAATGATAAGTAACTCTGTTAATTTTTTGTTTGTTCGTTTTTTGGAAAGTTCAAAATAACGAAGAATATCAATATTGTTTTCAAAAATTTTCCTTTGAACAATTAGTGTTTCTACCCCTTTCAATAAATCGATCATTGTAAAGTGGTTATTCGACCGATTTTCAAAAATTTAATTTATTCGGGAAGGAAACAAAATTTACTACATTGTGAAAAAGAAAAATTCCAATATGTCAATTTAAAGCGGAGATATAATCAATTAGAAAGTCGAAGTCGTTTTTGTGGGACACATGGTATAAATGAAAATTCTTCATTTTGTTCAGTTTTTCTATCGAATTTCAAATGATTATCAGTATCTATTTCATTTGTCCTTCACTCTAAAACAATTATTCAGAAACTAAGCTATGTCTAGTCTCATGTTAATAACACAGTCTATGCTCGAGTTATACGGTACTATAAAATACGAATCACAAGTTCACATTTAAAAGTTATTTCCAGTTTATCAAACCAGTTTAATTCCTGGGACTAACGTTGATCAGTATGAGTTGAGGTTCGCGTAAGATTCGTATAACTTAAGACACAACCGTAATTAGATACTCCAGACGTGATTTCATCATCACTTTGAAGAACATGAATCGCAAAAAATCAGAAATTTTTAGCTGGGAATTTTACTATTTGAAACTTGACATGACCTTCATGAAAATTGCCGTCTGAATGCATGGGACTCTAATGTAGAATTAGAGCATCATACATGCGTGGCTTGTCCGACTTGTGAATTATTTTCTAAAATCCTATTAGGTTTACTATTATTTACTCACAGCTGAACGCTACTCCCGATCTCTCAATCATTTCCCGACTGTGCTTTTGTGTATAGAAAACAAGCTGAATACGAGTGGTTGAATTGAAAAAAATGAATTTCTCATCTAATTTCTATTCCTGAATTCGCTAAAATTTAGAGGTCCTAATCTTTTCGAGAAAAATCAATTAGCTAATTTTAAAATTAAACGAACTATGCAAAATTACTATGCAATATATAATTTAAAGCTAAATCAAATCACCTATTGTAAAAGAACACAATGCTGGGACATAAAAACATTGGGACCGACCGGCTTAGGGATATTTCAATTCTGCTCGTGTGATGGTGTGAGCTTGTTCGATTTCGTTAAATATCCTTCTCTTATTAATGAAGTTGATGTAAGTGTGCTTTGTTTGGAGACGCTGCCATGCAAAAAATTTAAAACCACTGTAAGGTTTGGCCATATAATTTTTTCTCTCAATTTTTGTAGCACAATTTTTTCTATTAAAGAGGAAAATGTTGTGTATCAATCAAACTTTTATCATAACTTATCATGCAACATTAACTTGACCGTTGGCTGGATGAACAAAATGAATTATGTTTACACACTAGCTCAAAAATAGCCTGAAAATGCTCTACACATCATGGCAGATAGTGTGTGAACCATGAAGTGTTCGTTTTTTTTGCTAGATGCTTATAAATCAAATCCGAGTAATCTAAAAAAATGTCTTTGCTAAATAAGGAGTGAACTAATACGTTTGCTAGACCACCATCACACGCGCTGTGTTTTGTGTCGGGGTTAAGGGAGGATTTTCCAAGAACAATGCAAGTTCAAATTTGTTTTCGCGAGTATTAACCTTGACCAGCCCTGTCGTTCAGCAAATCCCTCGCTCGCCATGCGCATGTCACCACATTCCTGCCACCAAAGTGCACTAATGACATCAACAGCCCCTGCCACCTCGCCTCCGCCGCCCCACCCGCCTTGCTGATGCAGGTGTGAGCAGCACACCTGTGCAAGCTGGGCCCTGGAGCTGGGCTGTGTGGGACTCGTGACTCAATAGCCGCTAGTGTTTTGCGTGAGTCCGCCGAGGGCACTGTGGTTGTGTTTTCATTGTTCCAAAAACTCTGTGTTAATTTAGAGCTTTTCAAACTTAACTTAGAACCTCATTCATCGATACAGTGTCAAGCTGAAATGCACAATAGCATTGTGCTAATGGTAAAATAATCGTGAAATTGGTCGTACTATGTCGGGTAAATCATATTACGCGCCAGGGGAATCATGTTACCTACTGGTAACAAGATTCCAAATAATAATCTGATTTTCACACTGCATTTGTGAATCACATCCAGCATCAGAGTCATAATATTTGAATAACAACATCTAAGGTACAGCTGGAGAAGGTGAAACCAATGAAATGTCTTTTTCAGTAGACACTTCCTAGTTGAAAGAAGGAGCAACAGAATTATTTTCCCAGTCATCAATGAACTCAATGACTCTCACTGACACTAGGAGTGAAACAAAATCCAGGAATAAAATTCTTCTGAGTTTGCCTTTCTCCAATCATAAACTCTGTCCTTGAAGTAAAAATAATGTTGAACATTTATTAACGATTACGTTATTAATGAGCTTGAAAAGTTGGTAGCTTTGAAATGCTGGGTGCATGAACTCCTTTAGGAATAGACTGTTTTGTTTGTTAACTGGATGCAGTTACCGACGAAATTATTCGTACACCCTTCGTCTTTCAAAAACTTTCTAAAATTACTCAAAAACTATTGTTGCCACAGGTATAAGGTTTTCACAGGGTGTGAAGCACATATTAGTGACAATAATACGAAGTTTCTAGAACAAATATTAGTTTTGAAAGATCTAACAAGCTGAACTTCAGAAACATTAGAAGACAAAATTATTCATTCGATTAAGAACATTACATTTCATTCAGAAGTATTTACCGTTATACATGTTTCATAACAAAAATTTGTGTCTAAAATGTTCTTGAACGCTCTAGATGCGAGATCATTATTGAAAATGCTGCCAGAGCTCATGGGGCACCAGAGGAGTAGAGCTTTGTCATTCGTACACTAGCGCCAACATGGGAAAAACTAAGGAACTCAGTTTGAACCTCAGATAGAAGATTATTGACTGCTACAAAGCTGGAAATAGTTATGGCAACATATCCTAGCGTTTGAGCATCCCAAGATCTACAGTACAATCTGTTATAAAAAAGTTTGCTAAGTTTGGTACTGTAGAAACGTTGCCTGGGCGTGGTCGCAAACAAAAACTCTCGGTGAGAACTTCTCGAAGATTGTGTCGTGAGGTCAACGCTAATCCACGAGGGAAGTTAGGCGACATTGCCGGGAGATTGAACGCTCAGGGAACTAGCGTGAGCAATCGCATAATCCAGTGCTGTCTGAACAAGGAAGGCATACACGGACACCAACCTCGAAGGACTCCACTCCACGAACCATGTCATGTTACTGCTCGCTTGAACTTTGCAAAGTCACGCCTGGAGAACGTCAGAGGCTTTTGGGAGAGAGTATTATGAATTGGCAAAAAAAATCGAGATTTTTGGGCACAATGACGTAAAGAAGGTTTGGCGCAAGAATGGTGAAGCTTTCCTGCCGAAGAACACTGTGCCAACAGTTGAACACTGAGGCGAATCACTGATGTTTTGGGGTTGTTTTGTTGCATCGGGTACTGGAAAATTGGTTGCAATTGAATGGAAGATGAACTCTGATGATTATATTTCTATTTTAGATAGACACCTGAAGGTATCAGCTAATAGTTTGGGACTGGGAAGTCGGTCGGTATTTCAACAAGAAAACGACCCAAAGCGCACAGCCAAGTCTACAAATAGCTGGCTCTAAAGAAATAAGATAAACGTGCTGCCATGGCTTTTGATGAGTCCTGGTCTCAATCCCATTGAAAATTTGTGGCAGGAATTAAAAGTCACCATCAACAAGAGAACTCCAAATAATCTTCAGAATTTGAAACGCGTCGCCATTGAAGAATGGAACAATATTTCATCTGAAACTACGGAAAGCTTGTCAAAAACTATTATTTAAAAGGCTTTTAAATGTTATGAAGATGAAAGTTCACGCTATTGATTATTAAAAATGTGCTCAAATGGTAGATTCACCTCAATAAAGTGTAATACTACTCACTTTATGAATAATTTTATCTTATCGTGTTTCTGAAGTTCAGCTTGTTAAATCTTTCATAAATATTATTTTGTTCTAGAAACTTCGTATTATTGTCACTAATATGTACTTCACACCCTGTGAAAATCTTTTGCCTTTGACAACAATAGTTTTTGAGTAATTCTAGAAAGTTTTGTAAAACGAAGGGTGTACGAATAATTTAGTCGCTAACTGGACATTTACTGCTGAGATGGTAAATCATTTAGAGTGAGAATAAATTGCAAAAGCGTTTATTTTGGCTGGTGTTTGAATGTTTAAATGTCGGCACAGGTGCACGCGAGCGTATATACGTGCGTAATGTTCCCTGACTCGGGACCAAATGGTCGTTTACTGCTCGTATTTAGAAATATTCTATGATGACCTTTTATTAGCACCAAACACTGTGTATGTTTCAGCTACGTTTGAACTAGTAAGTGTTTTTTCGGGCAATGAAATCCTACTTTGACAAACACAAGTGAGAGTTCCGCGTTGTTTCACAATAACCTGCTGGCAGGACACTATAGTGTCCCATAATTAACCTCACATGGAAATAAAAATACCATAAAACACGCAGTTAAAAAAAAGGACTTGGTGCGCTAATTTACCAGAAATTTATGTCGTTGTATAGCAACGACTGACAGAATAAGTTCTTCTAAGTCGACATGTGAAGGCTACTTGTAATTTGGCCTACTCCCTCATAAAATTCTTCCATTGAAATCACTCGAATGGTGAGTGATTTACTTGACCAAACTGTTTGAAAATCAGGTTCCAGCTCCAATGCCTCTTCATGGCGAGGGAAACTGTCTACCACTTTTCAATGAACAGTCTCTAGAGAAACAACGCTCACTTCACCCCTCTCACTTCAGCTCCTGCAGAGTGCGCACACCTGGTTATATCGCACACAAATATTCCTAACTCAAGTTGAAGCCTCTCATTGATGAAAATTCACCTTCACCTTCTCATCTTTTTTGCAAGCTCCTACCCACTTCAGACCAATTGAGTCCTTGTTTCTAATTCTTCTCTGTTGTGAGCGGATTGAACTTCACTCTTTGGAACAACGTTTGGGTAAACGAATTACAGTAACACAATTTAAGAGTTCAGCATTTCGAATTCCGCCTTTAGATTTCTAAGGTGTACCAATTTCTGGTTTGGTTTTTTCGTTTCTTCCGTTTCGTTTCTTTTAAATGTGAAAACAGTAAAATTAAACTCTGACTTCACGGGGTTTATTCGCACGTGATGGCCACGTACCAGAATTTAATGTTCGCACACATATAAGTATTGTTTGTTTGCATCAGTAATTAAGCTCATAAATGTTTCTGCACCCAAATTAGTATTACATGTGTCCCTCGTTTACGGTTGGTGTGAGGTTCGAGGACCACCTGTAAATTTGAAAATCCGCGAAATATCGACTCTATGTTACTCTAAAATTTAAGTGCATGTTGAACCTCTATGAACGTCCGCGCACTGTTATCAACGCGCTCTATTCTGTATTATCCTTTTTCACGCTCTCGTAAGCCTTTTTGTGCAGTATTAAAGATGAAAATTACTAATTTCAAAAATTGCCAATATAAAAAGTGCGTATAGTAGTCTCAGTCATAACCCATTTTCAATTCAACGGAGAAAACTCATTCAACATGAACAGCATTTTATATCGCTCAACATATGCTATTAGTCGACTAAGAAACTTTAAATTATCTCCATACACTTTTTTAATTGGGTGATAAATGCTTATTCTATCATTAGAACTTTTATCACTTCTAAATTTAGATATCCCCGTAAGCCGTGGCATTCCGCGATAGAGCGAGAGATCCGCAGTATAAAATTACATGCAGATCTAAAAACTGCGATGCAACGAAGCCAGAAAAAAAATGGAGCACTATACAGCGTGAGAGGACTGTGTTACGGTTCAGCTTCAAGAGATCACCTTTATGTTTACGTAATCAAACAAAAATGGTGCTGGAGAGGCAATATATTCCTACCCACACCTTCTAGCAAAGCCTGGCTGAAGCCAGTAGTTTAGTCGTCTGTCCTGTAACGCATGCAGATAAGTGCAGTGCATTTTGCAATTCATTTGACAATTTCCCTCATGTTTAGCAATCAAAACTCAAGGTGCGGTAGGTGCGTGTGTGTGTGTGTGCTGACGTCAGTCAGGGGACAGGGTGGTGATGACGCACCAGGCACCTACCACAAGTGTCCGGCCCATTCACGGCACAAAAAGAAGCTTTGAGTACGACAGTGTTTTCAAGTGGAGACTTTGGTCGTCATGTCTGCAACATAAAGCTTAAATTTTGACCAACCGCACCCGTTACTACACATGAAAGTTGTTACGCAATGAATTACCCAACTGCGCGCCGAGCAACAATTGGATGTTAGAGCTGTGTGTGTTACCCGTTTCTGCATATCTTTCGATACAGCGACGCTGATTAGAGTTCGTCTTCCCTCGTAAATATTGATGGTTTTCCCCATTGTTTTATTCTGTCTTAGAACACGGTTTTTAATCGAACCTTAGGAAATGACGAATTTGAAAGAGGCTGCCGTACAGATGCAGAAAAATCCTATTAAGTTCTTTCAGCAGCTTATATGCAAATTTAATTTTCCCTCCCATCACTAAAATTGCTGAACCAAATCAGAAAAACGACAGGAAATCTTTTCAAGGCGATCCAGTTATAATTATGATGAACATAAACCTAAGTATGCGATTCAGCTTCTGTGTGCATGAATTCATTGCAGGCAACGCAAGTGTAACCCGGAATAATTTTCAACCCATGCTCTTACTTTGAATTTTGTTCACTGCGGTAACAAGCAATTCAGATTGGGAAAAGTAGGTACCGCTTGAATCAAAATTACGAATAGCCATTGGCATTAATCAATGCTTTCAGGGTTATGCTGAGAATGAGGTACAGAGCTGGCACAAGTTTGCCTTTAAACTATTTGCTGAGAACTGCTCGGGTGATTTAAAACATCTTACCAAGTTTCCTGTAGAGTTTGAGCATGCTAATTTCATACACTTATTGGAAGTAGTGTCTAATTTATGAGGGCTGTGTTTTTTAGTGTGCCATAACCGCTCATAAGAAATAATTTCTCTATTCTTAATATTTTGACCTCCATTTTATGATAAAATTGAATGTAGAGTTCATTAGACACTACTGCACATGCTGTTTTGAAGAGTTGGCTGGATTTTCGAACAATTTATCTCGTCGTGGCAATGCTAGTAAGTTCGTCGTAAGTTCTTCTAAGTCAGCATAGAACATACGTTACCTGCTCTACCGTTTGTGCGTTGTCGTAAATTGTTCGAAAAATCCTGCTCTTAGTGAACTTACGCCAAGCAGCAACAGAGTACAACTTACTTCGTGGTCGCTTTAAAGTACTATCCATCACTAACCACTCATGCAAAGTGCTTCTGGATATGCTGAATCTGTGACCTTGAAATAAAAGCATGATATTAAACAAAAACGTTCGATCCTGAGAAAGAGCTGATATTGTGGGTAACCTCTTCCAAATCTAGACGTGAGCTGCTGACGATTTTCAACGTTGGATTTGCATTCAAGGCTTAGAATCTGAATACTTTATAGCCGAGGGTAAAGGTGTGCAGAGTCGTCATAGTGGATCGTTTGATTTACTCGCATGAGAGCGGTGCCTGAATGGTGTTTAGGTAGCCATGGCTATTGATGATGCAGAAGGATTTGCTGAGAAGGATTTTTTCTCAATTTCAAATCTAAATAAGAATGAGACAACATGAAATGCGCAAAAAAGTTATCGGGAAGCTTCCTGATCTTAAGTAAAAAGGAGAAAACTAAAAATACTGGATAGAACATTTACTCTAATTAAAAATTGCAAGTAAAACAATAAAATTGAACGTTTCGAGCATTCCCTCATCTTCAGCGAAATAACTGTACCTGAAAAAACATGATATGAATTAGAAAATTGAAAACTTGAAATAACTAACCTTAAAAACAACCTGTTAACTATTGGCAACGGAAAAGAACTAAGTTGGTTGTTTAAAATCGGTTTATTTCTTAAAATGAACAGAGACTCTAAAATCCTTCAATCGGAGAAAAATTTAGATCTAGTAAGAATTTTAAAATTATTAATGTCAAACAGGCTATTAAAATGCTTTGAATGATCCCTAATAGCTGAATGTGAAGGACTAGATAAAATGTTTCCTGAGCGGTAACTCATACCTCGATGCTCGGCCACCCTACAACCTAGAGTACGCGACGTCAAAACAACGTACTCAGATGCACATCTGTACAACAAAATTTGTAAATTAGCACGGCCTGCATCGCGGTAGGAATCATGTCTTTGAAACGGAAAAATTAGTCTATTTTAAAATTATTAACTAAGACCACTTTAAAGTTTATTTCTGGAAAGTATTTGACAGACAAATCTAAAATTTCTTTCTTCATTTCCTCCGATTTCCTCCTACTGATAAGCTTTAAGGTTTCACCACAATGTTTCACCAAAAAATGTTTCACCACAATTAAAAATTAGAATTTACTCTCTTTCTCTCTATTTCTCCCCCTTTTGCATGGAGACTAGTCTCCCTCATCTCACTTCTTAGCGAACAGGGTCCCATGATTCCCTTACTGCAACAGGGGTAGATTGGGTGAGTGCTGCAATTGATTGCGTCTGTATGAAAACTAGTGAACTAATTTCAGAATTTAAGCATTGCATCACCAGGACCAAATGGAGCTTGGATGATACATTAAGTGAGTGCTATATGAGAGTAAGAAATCATGAAGCTCCCTCCCTTCTCTGCCACTTGCCCTAGTGAGGCAGGTGTGTGCAGCACACCTGAGCTAACCTGCCCGAGCTCGTCTGACCTCCGATGAATCACACTCGCTCCACGTCGGGTGTCATTTCGCTCCGATTACAATCATGACGGCCAAACTCAAGGTTGTCCACGGTTCATCTGAATAACATCCCGCTCTCAGGCATGTGAGGCTCATCCATTGCGTGGCAATTCAGGATAAGAATTAAATATTCGAGCGTCCACACGTTGCTCGTGGGAGTATTTTGAGACATAGAGTAAGACATCTTACTAAATAAAGGGCGAATATTTCTCTCTAAAAGAAGCAATCCATTTGAATTATTGAACAGCTGTGACCCGGATATTTTTGCTACTTATATTTCGTGGTCAATTTCGACCTACTCGGCGGTTGCTTAAGGAAACGATCGGAAATTTGTGGGATCTTGCCGTTAAGGTGTGGCAGCAAATCGCAGAAGTTATTTACACTAAATTTCAAATCACTAGATGCATGAAAAATACATAAAGCTAAAAAGTTAGCCCAGTTTTCCCTGGTACGAGATTTTACATGTACTAGCGAACGTTTTCAAGTGTTTGCAGTGTGTTCCCTGCTGTATAAATGCATACTGCAGGAGTTTTGAGTTGTTTGAGGTCGCAAGTAATAAACAATTTACCCTTCAATTGACTCTCAACGTTAATTTCAATTTATATTCCAAAATTTTTCAGCCACAAGCATGGCAAGACTTCATCTCACTCACTGTGCATTAATACTCGCTGTTGCCACTGAGATGGAAATTAAGGGCAGAACAAGATCTGCCAAATTCAACTCTAACTGACTTATTTAAAGCTATCTCCACCAGTTACGGCAAACGAAATTTGCAGTATTAACTCCATGCATGTTCAGGGAATGCTGAAAAAGGCACATATAATGTCCCACTTCCAAAGTCCATTAATCTTAACTAATAAGTCATGCTTCCATCGCTGGCATTGTGGAGAGAATGGATAGAAATCATCACATGAGATGGAAGTTAACTTTATTTGAGCCCTCTAAAGTAGCACACGGCTTCTCTAACCCTGGCAAAGTTATATTTTTAGGACGATGCATTGAAATAGGTTCATCATTGGGGTTCAGAGTGGCCCAAAAGTCACTTTACCATACTCAACACTTATTACGCAAAACAATACAAGATTGAAAGTTGTAGTTTAGTGCAAAAGAAAGAGGAATAGTGGCATTTATCACTTAAAAATTATTCCTTTCAAATGTCTTTTGTTATTCTCGAGGCTTTAATTTACTCTTTGCTGCGTATGATATTTCGCATCACACTTCTCAGAATATCAGGTGAAATGTTACGAATTTCTTCAATTATATTTTATTTCAATTCATGGAGAGTGTTTGGAATATATACAAAAACTTAATCCTTTACACACTCACTGAAAAACGTGGAGGAGTTAAGTCAAGCGATCAGGGTGGGCGAGGAGCACCACCGAAGCTTGAAATTAGTCGCCTGCATGGAACTGCTCTCCTTAGCAATGCCACAGTGTCTCTTGTTGTGAGAGGCGTGGCCCAATTTTTCTCCTGTGATTGTAGCAGTTATTCGAGCACCATCTTCAAAAAAATATTTTTTCATTTTGGCCAGTCTGGTTGGTCTTATTTTGGCGAGTCTGGTTCATAATTGCACACAACTCTTAATATTTCTCTTTCGATCGCTCTCAATTAAAACCTACTATGTTTTAAAGTTTTTGCGAAATAAATGATTAAAATGGGAATGAGGCAAGGGTTGAATTATGCGCTTCTAAAGAACTTTGCATGAATTCTATACCATGTAAATGAATTCTGCGCCATTCATCAATTTCATGTTTTTCTTTCACTAACAACTTTATTTCATCTATTCTGATATTGGAATAGCTGGTTTTGAATTTTGTATAGTTCATTTTAAATGTGTTAGTAGCTCAGCACACGATCAATCAAAATGTGGAAACAATTTGAAATGAGTCAAATAGCAGTTGTTCATTTTGATATTCGTGCTAAATCAGTGGTGTATGGAGTTTTGCTAGTGAACGGCCTTACGGGAAAGCTTGCTACAAGTGAAGTCCAATGATGTAGGATATTCATCATCAAGGGAAAAACAAGTTATAATCAAATAGTAAATTGATTTTACGATGGCTTCTGGAACGTTAGTTATACTCTGTGATTACTGTAGCTACAACTGTCTGTGAAACTATTTTTACAATAAAACTTCCCTGAAAACAAAGATTAAAGTCTGAGATAAAGTATTTATGAAATACTCTCAAAACACACAAAAAATTCATCTGCATTCTACACTTCAGCGAGAGTTATGAGTGTACAGAAAAATTTGTGCACAGATGTTTTTTAACCATGAGCTCAAAAACATTCTTGTTTACTTGTTGATATATTGAAATTAGTTACTTTTTTTTTTGAGAAAAATTTAATGCAGCGCAACCGTGTCTTCGTGATTTCATTCTAAGCTGGCATTATTTAAGCTACAGACAATATCTTCAAGTGCAAGTCGCATTGAACTATTCACTGTTGATCGTATGGGACTTCAGTAATTTTTTCTGAACCGACGCGTCCTTGGATTTGAAAATTCCAACACGCTCCTGAAAGCGCATAAATGATCTCTCAATTAAAAAACAAATTTTTGAGAACAGGGTCTGAAACTGAAATAATACAATACTTTGAATAGTATAAATGACGACGTTCACGTACGGGCTCACAATTGAGGAGATATCATTTATTTTATTCAAATCTCTTATTGCTACATACGGAGCTTACATAGAGTTTCACCGGGGTTATTTGACAATTGAAAGTACATCAAGATAGTTGAGCAGGTTTTGTGCAAGAAAGTTTAATCCTTTACAATTTCGCAATTGGAGATAAATTTATAACATCTGTTGTCAATAATCAAGCTGCGGAATTGGAATTCATATAAGTTACAGCGCTGCGAAGACGAGCGGAACTGCAATTACGGTGGGATATTGAGTGAGTTTAATTGCTTCTGAGAATACAGGCAGGAAACCCTATGATGCAACTATGTGTCGGAAGTGTTGCAGAACATATCGCACTAATCTATGAGTGTTGTGTGCTGTTACAATGTATATTGTCATAGCAATAGTATATAGTGTTTCCAAGTGATCTGTGATCGTGAAAACAGTCTCATTCTGTTCAAAGTTTTCTTTGGTCGAAGGTTTGTAGCGTTACAAGTATACCATAGTAACAGTTGTGTACTGGTACCATGTATCCCGTAGTTACAGTTGCAAACTATCATCAAATAACAATAGTTAAATCATGATCCTTTTCTGTTTCAACGATCCCATTTGTGTTTACTTTTGCAAACGTAGTCTTGTACGTTTCGCGCGAACAGCATATCTCAAGAATTTAATTTACGTGGTTTTTTGGTGTACGGTAGTTTTAACTCATTAAAGAGTGTAAATAGCCAAACATGAACTTTTCCGCTCTCGCTTATGCGTTCATTGTCACGCATGTCATGCCTGATAATTAGCTCGTCATTCTGCGATGCCTGAAATGATGAAATTCACAAGAGTGCTTGATGATTCAAGGACACGTTGAAGTCCAATTTCACTTTTTTTGCAGAACTTTCACGTAATAAAATATCTACAAAAGCTTGAAACCCTCTCTGCATACTTAATATCTTTAACTCGATAGCGATTTTATTCCAGCGGGATAATTTTTTCACTTAAACCCAAACTGAATAATTTTAGGAATTGTCATGAAATTCAACTTTTCCCGACCAAAGTTCTGTTCTGACCGAGATAGATTGGCGTAAAGCGAGGGAAATTGAGGGCAAGTTAATATTTATCTGACGCTCAATTGTTAGTTTGATCTCAACGCTAAGGCAGAAGATTCAGGCAGAAGATGTTTTTGCCGCCCAAGTAATTCAATCGCTTGGGCGGCGAAAAACGTGCATGCTGCGGCGAAAAAGTTAGACCGGGTATACAGAGTCTATTCAATTATTTCCCGTGTTTTTGTGTATACGCTTGCACCGTCGTCACACTTTTGATATTTCAGTTCAAAACTTTGTAAGACTGAGCGACTTATTTAATTTTTTGTTTTTGTTTCAGGTTGCAGTGCATAGCGCGTATTGTCTATATCTCTAGTAGGATAATGAATGTTATGTTTGTAATATGAACCTTCATAAATTAGTTTTAGTCAGAGGCACAAATAAGTCGATTCAGGTACGAGGTATTAATGTTGATTGTCTGCATTATGGCATCAGATATGGCACTGAATGGAGTCCGGCCATTTCCACGGGTGTATTATTGTCCCGGCCGGCACCTTCATTGTGCTCGCGGCAGGATGTAACTGCCACTGATTAGCAGGGTGAACAGCAATAGTTCGTCAAAACGAAGCGTTTGTAGAACTGATCTGAAAGTCACAATTCGGTCCACTATATCAACACGGCAACATTGTCTGAGAATTCGTTGTGTAGTTTGAAGCTCAATGGTAACACAATTAAACTGCCGATAATATCTGACCTCTTCTTAGGAAATTTAAAAGGAATATTTGAAGAAGTATTAAGCGAAACATTAGAAGGAATTAAATTCGTCCAGTTTAACATCAGTAAGATGGAAAAGGTAAAAATGAGTGCATTATTCATCTATCAATGCATTGGTTATTCACTAGGACAGTACAAGGTTGAAATGCTCCTATTTGCTCTGCCTCTGAACATGGCAAGAAGGAATAATTCCACGCCATTTCAAGGTATTTGTCGGGAGATTTGTAAGGTACTAATCTCAGTTGATTCACACACGTCATCATTTTGTTCTACTTTAAACTCAAATTTCATCATAGTTATCGCAAAGTTCTTTCGTTGCATATAATAAGAGAGCTACAATAATTTTGAGATGTTTAAAAATGTTATTTGAGTGAAATTGTCGCTAATAGTACCAATTGCAGGAATGTGGGTTGAAATAATGATCGTGCGATTTTAAATATTTTGATTGTGTTTCAATGCAGAACGGCTTGATATTTTCACGGAAGCACTTTCTATTGATAAAGCGTGAACAAAGCGGACATATTCTTTTGGGATTATCCGTCCAGCATTGATGAGACATTCAAATAAAAAGGGCACAGCATATTTTCGACTTCTAACTGAGTTGTTGATTGAAAATTTCTCGCTTACTCAACCATGCGTTTCCAATGTTTCTGTCACCGTAGGACAGGTAGTAATCCTGACACACCTGATTGTAACACCTGATACATAACACAGATGCACTTGGTTTTAAATTCTTATACGCCTAGCTGTACACCATGACACACCTGGCGTTTAATCGTGTTTTACCTGGTTTTTAATTGAGTTGCATCTGTGCTTTTTTAACCCTGATATACTTAACTTTTAACCCTGATACACCTGGCTTGTAAACCTGATACTCCAGTCTTGTAACCCTAGTACAGATTTGCTTTTGTAACCCTGAAATAACTTGCAACCTTGATACACCTGATTTGTAACTCCGATATCCCTTTGCTTTTGTAAACCTGTTACACCTTGTTTGTAAACCTGATACACCTGGCATGTAAATCTGATTCAACTGGCTTGCAACCCTGATACACCTGACTTATAGCCATGATACACCTGAGCTTGTAGCCCTGATGCACCTGAGCTTGTAGCCCTGATACACCTGAGCTTGTAGCTCTGATACACATGGCTTGTATTATTGACACACTTTTAATTTTAACTATGACACACTTGGCTAATAATCCGATAAACCTGGCATACAACCTTATAAAGGCGTCTTGCAACTGCAACGCGCCTGGGTCTTGCAATCATCCTGTGTAACACCAGGCTTGTGGCCTCGACGCATGCGTCCAGATTAATTAGCCACTATTTTTATAACCTGGTGTGCAACGTTGATGCACTTTTGTTGTATGGTAATCCTTTAAAACGCCTGGCAAATATGTAAACTACGTAAGCCTGGGTACCTCTGAGTAGTCTGAAATGTTGTAAAGAATAAAATACGTAGAATGGTTTATTTTGATGGAAGATGTTACTGTGACTTGTTTTATACTTTTCATCTTGGCTGGACAAGCCTCTACAGCAGGGCTTCTCAATCCGGGGAACATGTGCCTCTAGGGGTACATTTAACATCCTTCATATGTTAAAATATACAATATATATTCCCATACAACCGTATAAGTTTATGTAATTATTAATCATTGTGTGTATTTTTATGGTTTCTTAAACCCTTAACTGTGCAGGGGTAAGTGAAGAAACATCATTAAGCTAAGGGGGTACACGAAAATAGAAAGGTTGAGAAGCCCTGCTTTATAGGTAGCAAGGAAAAATTATAACACCAATACCCACAACATAAAATGTATTATGTTATTTTTCAAAAATTTGTTTTCTCCGTTTCCAGTAAGTTATTTAGGAAATTCATGGGGAAATGTGTATCTCATGGTAATATGCGGAAGAGAAAGCAGGATACTAATAATAGCTATTTTTTTAAAGAATGTCAATACAAAGATAACGGACTTCATTGAGCTTGTAGTGACTATACTTCAGTCACTCCTCAAAATCTTATCTAGTTATTTCAAGTGTTCAGTAATCTTGAGATGTCCCAATGTAAATTTATGTAAGAAAGAAAGTTCGACTTCTCCTCTGCGTATCACCAATACCCACTTCAGGAGAAGTATAAGTAAGACCGCTGCGTATTTCACTTGCCTCAATGGAACTCAATGGCCAAAGTAGCAACAGGTCTTACAAGCTCTTCGGTGTTGCACTTATAGATTGATAAACTTTTCAAACTGTCATATTAGTTGCATATTTCTGAGCAAGTCTAGGAGCCGTTCATTGAGGATCAGAGCTGAGAAACCTAGCAGAAAATATTTCTGTTCTGCTGTGCTTTATTAATAGATTTCTTTTTATGTTGGAATGGAATGAAATTGGAATGGAAGTGAAAAATAGAGAAGCGGTTGCTGAGTTGCACAAGTATGATGCACAAAAACGTGTATTTTATTTTAAGGTATAAATAATTTTCATATTATGAAATAAAACCTGAAGATACGTTTCTTATTTTTTTAGCGCTAGTAGCAATTTATTTAATTACAAAAAGCGTTTACAAGTTATCCTTATAACTAACCTTAAATAAGTGCAGCATTTGCAACGCTTAAATGAAATTCTAAGCAAACGCGTTGCATTCGACACTTGGGAAACCTTTTAGGTAATTTATAATAATGCAAGATAACATTCAAGTAAAATCTCAAAGGAAAAAGGCAAATTGCTTCAACTGGTTTGCTCTGACCCATCTGCCTGGCGCACCAAATCTCACTAGAAGCATGCAATTACCATCCTTTTGTTCGAAATCAAATTACTCTGAATAATAAACAACTCTTTGATGATGGATGACCTGGAAAATTTTTTCTTGGGAATATTGTTGAGTTATAAATAACCGGGCTTATCTTGAAGGAATCAACAAGCTACAGATAACTGGCAGAAAGAGACTGACAAAAATGAAGAATAAATACATTGTTGACTAATTAATTTAATTTTTCATACAACAATGTACCATTTTATTTTATTTCGCTCAATTTAATTTCTACTCAACTAGATATTTCATAAACAGTGTCTTTTCCTTATTGCCTGAACCAAAACATTTGAGTATCATTTTAAGACAAAGGGAAATTCGTAACCAAAGAGAAACTACGCATGTGCTAGATAAATACATGTGTTTTAGTCGGTCTTGCACCAAGTATTTTGATTACTACAGGAACCATTCTGAACTGGTGTTAACGCTTGAAAAATGCAGATAAACTATGAGAGAAATCCGGAGCTAATAAGTTGACGCACAGGGTATTTCCCACGTATAACAGAAACAAAAACAAAACTTTTTATTAACAAACGTTTCGGCATGCAAAGATCTTATTATTTCAAAAATGCCTTAAGGACGTGCCTCCTGCATTACTTTAGCGCTTTTTTGTGTCATACAAAATGGATACTGTAGATCAGCTGTGTTATTAAGTTACTCCCATCGTGGGTTGGAATACGATCATTAATGAAGAATGAAGGCTTTCATGTAAAATTTACGTAGTTGCGCTTATGTCCAGTGATGTGATAAACTAATTTCCAATCTGTTCATCAACAGTTGACTAGAATGTACTACTTCTGAAGAAGGCAATCCAGCGCTAGCATCCACTTCATAGATCCCATTCGCCATGACATCAAGCTCAAAAATGTCCAGATATCAGATCCTTTTTCTGATCTGCCTAATTTCATTTAGTCTGATTGAAATTGGTTTCTCCGAACGCATCAACAATGTCGGTTCAATTAGAATAAGAAGCAAACGTTCAGCACATCCGGGTGCAGGCATTGAAGAACCAGTCACACCACCTCATGGCGGTGGCTCCAAAGAGGACGAGAAGAGGAGCAAGAGGAGCTTCGACGCTCGGCAAGATGTTCAACCTTCGCCAAACGACACCACCACCACCACCACCACTACTACTACTACTACTACTACTACCACTACGACACCTGCTCCTGAAACAACCCCTCCTGTTGCCACAACACAGGCACCTGCGACCAGCCTGCAACCCGTGGCCAACATTTCTGATTTCCTTGCGATGAATTATGACTACACTGATCAAACTTCCTTTGAGAATGGAACAAACGACTGGGATTTTATAGGGACTTGGTCCAAGACTGACTTGAGTGCCACAGACGCCGACAAGCGGCCTGTGCCCCTGGCTGTGACTGTGATGGCAAGCAGCGCGTCGAGTGAGGCGGTCACTGAAGGACCTACCCCCGCCGGAAACGCCACCAACGTTACTGCGGCTGTGGATCAAAATAATTTTGTCATGATTTACACGGTGAGTGACTGATCTGATCGATGGTAATAAACAGCAGGTAATAATAATAATATTAAACATGAGATATTTGCTACTCATGTTAAGAGCGTTGTGTGTTCAGTCTGGTCACTTGTTCTTTTGACTCCCTCGATAACTGTCGCTATGAAGTTTAGGACTAGGTGGTTGGCTTGAAGATGCAACATTATTTTTTCGCTACCAAATCAGTAATATTACCAGCGTATTCAGTATACAGCAGAGATGCAGTCAAGTTGGTAAAATCATAATACTTAATTAAAAAGGAACATCCCATACCATTTGACAGGTTAACAACAATAATATACATATGTTATTTGAACAACCAATTGAATTACGAGCAAATAGCTCACGTAATAATAGCTAATAATTGTTTTTCGCAGGTGGATGAGTTCAGTCCAAGAGGTCTGCTGCAGAAATCATTCGGCAGGACAGGGGGTGGGGAGGTGTTCATCCGGTACTACGTGGCGCTCCAGGACGCGGAATTCAACGGTGAGTGACTTTTTATTCTCTCGTGATGACGCGATTCCAATACTTTAAAAACATACATACGAATCAGGAAGCCCTTTAAGTAACACCTCAACTGAAAATGGGGCAAAAAATATCAGACCTGTCATCAGTATTTGTAATGGGATCAAATGCTCGAGCACGGACTAGTAAAAGATGCATATTCCTTTGGTAAAATGGGATGAAATACATAAACACGTTAGAAAATCCATGTAAAACTTTTACTTTCTTATTATCCAGACGAATCAATTGCTTCATGTTCAAATTTTGCAGAAAATGGTGTCTGCAGTTGTGCATAGAAAGAGCTTTCGAATTTCTCACAAGTTATTTTCTTAGCCCATTTTTTTGCACATTCATAATAGGAATGATAAACTCATGTTCAGTTACCTATTTGTAGGGATGGAAAATCAATGAGCACAGATTGGCTCTCGTACTCTTAATCAATAATGCTTGTCGAATTCTATTGTGCACATCGATTCGCTCTACATAGAGATGATTGATACATAAATAATTGCCTTGCACTTTGCTATTTTCGGGGAAACTGAGCTGACGTTGCCTCCTGCAGTGTCGTTGGTGCAGGGGGACAAGACCGTGCTGCTCTACAGCAACTCCGTAGAGGGTGACAACGCCCTCGTCTCCACGTGGACGGCGAGGAGAATCAAGTTCATGGAGGAACAAACTCTCAACAAAGAGTTCAAGGTCAGAAATTACGTAATACGAGCATATTAGAATAGCTGAAAAAGGTGCAGTTCATATTCAACAGAAATTGATTGAGAACGAAAGAAAACAAACGCAGAAACGATACCAGACATGGCGGGATTTAGACGTCCATGATAAACGGTGAAACACAAAGATAGTTGAATCATTACTGTAGTTTCAAAAAAGTATTGAAAAGAACCTACATCATTTCACATTTCAGAATTATGCGCTCAATTTGAGTGAATCTATTTACATGATTGCAGCGGCATCTTTTTTTACGGATGTTATATAAAATGTCTCAAATGAGACATCTTTTTATTAAATATTAATATCAACAAAGAAAATCCATCTTCTTTACTCGTAAACGTTTCGGATCTCAGTTCCATAAGACGCGTGCTAAGACGAGAAGGAACACAATTAAAATAAACAAGTTAAGTACATCGTGGCTAAGCTACACAAACTCACATGACTTGACCATCTATTTACAATTTGAAACTGGTTCGAGCTTATCGTTCGATTCAGCAGAGGCTTTTCTAAAAATTTGCGAAGAACTAACAATTTTAAGATCACCTTGTTATGCTAGAGTTAGTCACTTTTAATTTGAGAAGTGACTTCCTATCTTCGTTTCCTCCTCATCGGTTTGAGTACACATAACCCAGCCAGTACGGTCGGCTTTCGACCGCACACTGTTCTGGCGCATGACTCATGTGTTGCATCACAAGGCGAAGTTGTGCGGCTTAGGGAAGGTATCGAAAGTTTGCATCAGTTGCTCATGACTGAAATCTATTTCTACAGCTCGAATTATTGTGGGGGTCAATGTTCGAAATAGAATTTCTGTGATTCATTTCTGAATTATTTAGAACAATGATAAACAGATGCATATCACGTTCAACACAGCCTCAACATTGTGAGGATGTCGCTGATGGAAGACTTAGTTAAGTTCGAATAGTTCGAAGTGTCTCTATTAAGACGCTCTTTCTACACCATGCCTCAGAACGTAGAAAAAGGTAAGAAAGGAAGAATGCCTTGGATGTCATCTGGATGTGACTCACTTACCAATCAATAGCTAACACTTTCGGCGTTTGTAAGCAAAAACCTAATTTTTTCTAGACAACTTTTCTGTAACCATAAAATCTATTATTTCACAGCATGCGAGGTCTGTATATTGACCAATTTAGGTAAAAACAGACACCTTACACATGTATTATGTAGCCCTGATGATATCAACTGTCCAAATTCAGACAGATAATCAGGCATGATTTCAATCAACAGTTTTGTTTGATTTATTTGAGAACGATTCGATATCGTTATCATGAAATCATTCTCCATGCACGAAAAAGCATTTCACTTTTTTAATAACTAATTTTTGTTTTATGGTAGACAACTCAGCTTCCTTGACGCTAAAATGACCAAAACACATGTCCTCTAAAGTTCTCAGATGTAAACGTGCTGTAATGCACCTACGTATTGGTTTAAGTCTCATCGAGGTCAGTGTGGGCAGTAGCAGTGCTTCTCTGTAAAATGTTAAGTCAATGTTCAGGTATAACTCGTCTTCTGAAATTTTGGGCGAATGGACGATTTCTTCATTGAATACTTAGAACTTATAGAATATTATGAATTAAAAAGTAACCCGCATATTTATGAAATTTCACAGGATCATCTTGCAAAATATGTACGAAACAACACACGCATATATATGATGATCAAACTTAACACTCAAATTGAAAGTGATGAAGAGAGTCTCAAACAAATATTTGCAATTTGTGATGAAAGTACACTTTAAAAAATATTTATTTACACATTTGGAATGTGTGAATGCCACCGAATATGTTCTAGAACTAATTTTAAAGCGTATTAATTAATTGTTTGTCACTTCATTCTGCAATTTCTAGCTTCCAAATGTGGCATATGTTCAAACTTTCGATATTTTTTGCGTACTGGTTTTCATTTTGTTTGTATGGTGAAGCAAGCTTTAAATGTTCTGCTATCGCACAGCGATATCCCGCGGCCAGTACAAAATCAAATGTTATAACACTCTACTGCCTTATCACTTTCTGTGTCAGTTGAACGTGTTTGTAACTGCCAGAGATCGTTCTTAAAGTGGTCTTCCTCAACATTTTCGCTCCCCTAGTATTAAAAAGGCTGTCAAAGCGAGAGCATGTCGGAACCAAACGGGCTCGTAATTTTAAGTTAGGTAACGAAATAAACGTAGGTGTGAAAAACAAAAAAGAGAACTTCCCAAAAACTTAACCTGGTATGATTGAAGTCCAGTGAGGGACCTCAAAGTGTATAAGCTTCATTGACTTAGAAACACTTAAAAGAATGAATAACTGGCTAAGGCAAAGGATCATCTGAATTAGTTCAACAAGGGAACCATGACCTCGGAATTTCATGACTAGAAACTTCTCATAGTTTAGGCAAATCTCAGCGTGCAGCACGAGAGTGCGTCAGGAAAGTTCCTCGCACAGCTCTCAGACTCCCGAGTAAAAATTTTCAAACGTCTAGAACGCGTTTCAGTCATAGAGTGTGAAGTCAATTCCAAAACGTAAAATTGTCTCAGTTTTGCATAATTTTCAGTTACAGAAGTTAAAACAAATTTATTCATCGACTGAATGTAGGCACCAATGCTAAATAGCAAAACGCGTTTGAAAAAGGCGACACTTTCCTAAACGACAGAGCTCCCTCTCATACGTCATACAAAACGGAAAAGCAGTGTCAGAAACATTTTCGAGGCTTGTGTAAGAAATCTAGCTCCTTCAACCACCTGATCTCAACCCAGCAGATATTCTTGTTTCCTCTATGTATTCTCGAGCTAAAAGCTTGCTCTCCCTCCCACACAAAACTGGACCTCTGAATCACTCTTACACAAGTCATGGAGTAAAATTTCTCCAGGCATGTTGCGCAAAGCAGCCAAGGGTTCGAGGCAGACTCGATCTCGTCAAAAAGGCTATAAGGAGGGGGGAAAGACGTTGATTTATGAATAATTATTATGTATATGAAGGCCCTATTTGAATATTAAAACGATTAGTTCGCATTTTTATTAAAAAGGAAATTATGCTTATTTTACAAAATTCCTAGGATTCTATCTCGATAACATTCATGTAAATCTGATTTTATCTTCAACCAGTTAATTTCTTATAGAACCATCACAATTCCTTCACCTTCAATTCAGAACGGAATACTTCTTTCAAAGCGAAGAACGATGTTCAAGAGATCCCAACTCGTTGAACAAAGCAAAATTTTAGTGTCTGTGGCAGAAGAAGATAAATTAATTGGCTTTGTCTACTCGTCAGCAGAATCGATCAACACGCCAAAAGTTCGAGAAATTTTCTCCTGGGGAAGCTACAGAAACAGGAGCAGCAGTGTCACTGCAGTCCTCACTTGGTCGCAATAAATTAAAAGACCCGAGCGACTGCGTTTCGAAATGAGTGATGCGTTCGGTGTAATTTCAAGGTTCAAGTGCCAGAGATTGCAGAGTAGCCGGACAAGTGCAAGAGAAAACGGCCTCGCAATCTTTAAAAGTTAAAAATTTCTATGAGAGAATTGGACAAGCACATCGTGTGCATTTGTGAGCAGTTCAAATAATTATTCAGATTGAAAGCATATATTATGCCGTATATTTTTCAAAGATGGTCTTGAATTTATTTTTTCTACCGCTGGAAGATTGTAGTTCCCGGTGGCACCTCGGAGAGAATCATATTTTGATTCTTTCTCCCGACGTCATTTCGTATGAAGCGCAATTTTTGAAGCTTTAGGTACAAAAAAGTTACTTTAACAAATCTGGTCCAGTTTTCTTTGAATTTCAGCTCTACATCCTAATAAATATATTAGAATGAATCTGTTAGCGTTCATCTATTAGAATGCATCTATTAAAATGCACTGTTCACGGGTTCACCTCCAATACTGCTAATTTATGCGTGAAAATAACAACCAATCAACATGAATCAAACAACTAGGTACGCAACTCGCAGTTCCATTTTTTCAGTATGTGAGGCAAATATTGTATGGTATGAAAAAGTAAGCTTTGGTGTCTATTACAGCTGGTGCTGTCGGTGACCGCTCCTAAGGGCACCGCGATGGGGCAGCCGGTGCTGGCGGTGCAGCACATCGCCGTGGGAGGGATGTTCCCGGGAGGGGTGAGTGGCGCGGCAACGCCGTGGGAGGGATATTCCCGGGAGGGGTGAGTGGCGCGGCACCGCCGTGGGAGGGATGTTCACGGGAGGGGTGAGTGGCGCGGCATCGCCGTGGGAGGGATATTCCCGGGAGGGGTGAGTGGCGCGGCACCGCCGTGGGAGGGATGTTCCCGGGAGGGGTGAGTGGCGTGGCATCGCCGTGGGAGGGATGTTCCCGGGAGGGGTGAGTGGCGCGGCATCGCCGTGGGAGGGATGTTCCCGGGAGGGGTGAGTGGCGCGGCACCGCCGTGGGAGGAATGTTCCCAGGAGGGGTGAGGGGCGCGGCATCGCCTTGGAAGGGATGTTCCCGGGAGGGGTGAGTGGCGCGGCATCGCCGTGGGAGGGATGTTCCCGGGAGGGGTGAGTGGCGCGGCACCGCCGTGGGAGTGATGTTCCCGAGAGGGGCGAGTGGCCAGGCTTTGCGGACTTTGTAGCGAGCACAAAGAGAATGAATGATGCTGAACATGTGGCTTCGAGGTAAGGGAGGAATCAGCGATGAGGTGAGGCATCGCGTGAGGTAGGGAAATTTTAAAATGATTTTATATAGTCTCGTCATTATCAACTGAATATCCGATTCTCCTCATTTGATATGCAAAATGCTTTACATTTGGTCATACGTACTCTGTTCTGCGGCGTGTTAACATGTAAACAATACTAAACCAATTTTAATTTTTCAGATCTTTCCAATGCCAGAGAGACCATCGAACGAGACCGTGGCTCCTCCAGGTATGATTAAAAATCAGCTCACATAAGTGTGTATTTATTCAACTTTCGCACAGTAGTTCGTATGAGTAAAAAATACGAGTTTCGTTTTCAAACTCTGACATATTTTAATTTTTGCATGATGGCTGAAATCATTATTGGCAGCGAGGTGTACAATTTGGTCTTGCTAAGCTACAAAACTTCCTCTAGATCAAAGCATGAGGGGATCCGTGAAAACGAAGGGTTGGCGAACACGTTGACAAAACTTTACGAAAAAAGCAAAGTTTATGGATGCAGCGCATTAGAAAACCTGCAGTGATGTAATAAACGCGCTGATGCTGCAAATAATAGTGATTTACTTCAATTTTTATACCTCAGTTGTGGCCGCAGAGCAAAGCAGATTTACGTCGCGGTTGAACGACGAATTATAGTGGAGCTATGCAACAAAAACCCGTCGTGATCTCTTTTGGCATTGAATTGAATATTTAGTAACGTGTCCTGCAGCTGCAACAGTTTGTTGAAATATTGGGACCTGTATTCATATATTTACAGTAAAATAATACCTAAAACTTAATTAATTACCGTGGAGCAGAACACCACAGGAATCACATAGGAATGCACTTCATTTTTGTTCATGCCAATATCAGTGACACTAACTACATCGATGTAGCGTACGAAATATTTTGTGGACATTCAAGTTATAGATTGTACTACAATTCATCGAATTTCGCTATTAAATTGTTATATCATCATATTATATCATCATCATTGTGAGTCTGTGCAATCGCACGAGTACTCCCAAAGCAAAATTTTCTAACGTATTAGCTGTGAAGCAAAATTTTTTAAAGGTGAGATTTGCAACAAACTGTGTAGCACTTTACAATGAGTTAGTTGTTCGACGAAAATTACACACCATAGTTTCTGTAGATGAGACGTGCCCTTTATGTTTTTCTATATTTTGTTTCAAATTTAGCTTCGTCTCGCTCGTATATCATGGATACGAACGAGTCATTCTACGGCAATGAACCGGAGTTGTAGTTCCATATCTTCTCAAAAATCAACACTGATAGCGTGCCTGAGTTGAAATCTGCTGAGTAATCCGTAAAAAACTTTCAATTTGAGCTTTAATCTTTTTTCCCTCATAATCCGCTTTAGCCTTGACTCTTTAACGGATTATTTTACTCATGTCCACGTTATTACAACTACCTTCATACATAAGATTGACTGACATCAGGCTGATACGGACATGGGAATGATGGAAGAAACTGAACTTCGAAAAGCACATTAGGATGCAAATTCGACAAAAAATGTAAGGTACTTAGGCTGTTGTTGATGGTACTTTTGGACTGTAAAGGCTTAGTTACACGTGCAATTAACTGTCTCACTCGTTCTCTCAGGCAGCGCACCTTATTTGGAAGGCATTGCTTACTCAATCTACACTGCGCTCTACGTCTTCCTCGCTTTCTTCCTTCTGCTCATCGTCGCCGTCGTCGTGTTCGTGGTCAGAAATCGTCTCAGGTAGACAACAGGTAGATGATGCACCATGGTACATAGTGACAGTACATTCCCTGGTAGAAGAGGCACCATCACTGGTATCTTTTGCACGCTTACTGTAGGTAGAGAACTGGGGGATGATGTACGATTAGGGTTATTTGGAACTATTGACAGAAAAGGAAAAGTTGATAGATGATACATGACTGAGGCATGAAACATCTTGTTTTTAGATAAATAGTATATTACGAGTTTCAGGATGTACGCGTCAAGGCCGAAATGTTTAACGGAAGTAATAATTTTTAATGCGCGATTATACGTCTGTACAACAATGCATACCCAAAATTAGGGTGCGAAGAACCATAAGAGATAAGCAAAAAAAATATAAAAGATTTTTTTCTTTGGTTTGGGTTAGTTATAAGTATTTGATTACACATGTCCAGTAATTGTGAGGAGTTCTCAGGAGCGTTTATGTTAGCCTAATGACCTTCATTTAGCCAAAAACTTTGATCAATCCCAAAACTTGTACCCGCGCTATGGCAGAGCATGCGTGTTACCGAGACATTCAATTCATCAGTCAATGACATGACGGTGCAGAGAGGGGGTGCAATTCCTGTCATGATGTCGGGTTTGTTGTAGGCAGCAAGCACAGAGGTCAGCGCCTTCAGATTATGACCCTAGCACGGCCTACCGACTCGACAAGGTGTACGACAACCCCTCCTACGATGCATCCTCACCTTGAGCTTATCCACAACGCCAACAAGAATGTCAACTCCGGCAGGAACAGCGGCACCACCACCAGCAGCAGCGGCGGCGACAACCACAGCAGTCAGAGGAGTGATAACTCCAACTTAGATGTTAGTTTCGTCGACCCTAACTTCTCAATAGAGGCTTTCTCAAGTCCTTCTTTTAAATTCGAATCTTCTGCTATTTGAAGGATCATTTGGACGTGACATACAGAAGTAAACAGCTCGAAACTTGCGAGTGTCATCCGTCATTGCAGACTTTTCTACACAGATCTGTAAAAATATTAGCTTATTTTTTTAGTGAATTTTTAATAGTTTTAGCTCGTTGGTGTTTAAGTGTGCTTCTTTATTTAATTATTTTTATTGGGTTTGATTTCAGTTACATTTTCATATTTATGCAGATTTGTTCCCTCGGCCCGTTGCATCATGCTAGACCAGGCTAAGTTGTGAAATGCTAGTCATATCAATTAATCGTTCCAATAGTCTTATTTTCACTGTGCAAAAATAGTTAATTTCTATCGAACTTTCTGTGAATAGTCATTTTTTACTCTCAAACTTTCACTTTTGAAATTCTTAGTTCTTTCTCCGTGTTATTTTCTACTCTGGAAAAGGTATAAAAAATCGTCAAGAATAGAATTGTATCATCATTTAACGGTCTCCCTCACAATATTTGAATCCAATCATGTCAAGCAATTCAATTATAAGTCCTGTATATTCCTTGCTGTTTTTTACGAGTGACACTGATGCTTTGACGTGGGAAATTTTCTATCAATGCAATTTACCATAAGTTGTAATTAAATTGAAGTTCACTAAGGGAAAATTTGTGTTCTCATCACATTGATAAAACTATTGTATGTACCATAATAACACGTGTTGGTTTGCAATAAGTCTTTAACTCAATTTATTTTGCTTTGTATTTGTCTTCAGCAGCGTTGAGTTCTTGCGGATGCATCAGGATCGTTGTCGGCAGATGGTGTCAGACTTTCCAATTTCTTAGAATTGCGAGTTACTTGCGAACCATATTAACTGCTTCTGTAAATATGTCGCAGATACTAAATTTATGCCTGATTCCTAATTGCTTGTGTAATGTTTACATTTGCGCTAAGGAAAGTATGTAATCAGTCATGAGTAATAATTTTTCTCAACTCTCGGAAACGACGTACGCAACTTTGGAAGCCAGAAAACCTTGGAGCACGAGAAATGATTTGATGGATAATGTCTGAGTATTTAGAATTCAAATGTATCAAACTCGTACCAACAAGTATCCATATAATGAGCCTACGCAACTCCAGGTAGCCTTTCAATATGCGAGCTGCCCTCCATAAGCACAAACTCAATTAATTCAGTACGAGGCGAAGTTTTTAATTATCCTCATAGAAGTACAATGTATCAAATTGCCAGCAAAAGATGACGTTTATAAATTTTACAGTATGAGATGAAGTTATTCAATTATACCGTCATAAGGACAGTTTATCAAAACCAGCATGAAAGGGAGTCCATCATTTTACAGCATGAGGCGAAGTTCTCCAATTATCCAGAATAAGATATAGTTCGTCAATTTCCAGCATGTTTATTAATTTCACAGTAAAATTTCAAGCTAGTGTTAGTAGCTCAATTGAACAACAAATGCTGGAATATTCTATCCAGGAGGATGGTGAGTGAATAGATTCGGGCTGCATTTATTTCCCATGCAAAATGGAGCAGAAAACACTGCTCTGAAAAGAACACTTGAGCGTGCAGCTGATGGGAATTCAAATTGCTCTCGGAAAATTCATTAGGAGGAGACTGAATGCCAAATTAGCGCCCTTAATTTTTGTCAGCATTCAATACGAAATTGTATGTCTAGTCCGACCGAGTAGAAGATCTGTTCATAGAACATAACTACTGAATGCTTGAGAAAAATTATTGTAAAGGATCACTGAATGTAGGCATATACCATACCACGGAGTTTCTATTAGTTTATAAATATAAACGTAATGTACTCCATGTTTTCGTTACCCATGACGTGCACTACTTCGTTGGTTATGCCAGGAAATTGGTGTGTGGATTGCAATTTTACTTTGATTGATTTTGTCGTAAATAACTATTTGCTGAGCAGGTAGATGATTGACTTTTTTCAGGATGAATTTGTTAATTCATTTTCATTTTGTGTATTTCTTTGCCAAGCTGTTCCACATTTTAATGCTGTTCTCGACCACCATACGGTGCTCTGAAGTTTCACAATAAGCGTCTTGATTTCAAAGTCCAGGAAACTGCAGAAATACAAAGTAGACAGACGATCGCAAGTGTAGAAAGTTGTTTTGGCACATATAAGAAAACATATAATGAGGCTGTAACGCGTTTTCATTATCATGATATCAAATATTAACGTAAAAAATAATACAAACATTAATTACAATCAGTGATCTTCTGTGGTGAACACATCCGACGAAGTTTGCTCATTGAAAAGGAAGTAACTAACTACCCACTGACATCGTGCGAGTCTCGGAACGTTCAGGTCTCTATCGTACTCTCGTCAACTTTCCAGAGTTTTTTTTCCGATTTAGAAGAAAAATATTCTACGTTTGAGTCGCAGCCTCATTCAAATGATTTAAGCATTTAATGAAATATATTAACTTTAGAGCATTTTGTTCTCAATGAAGCAAGCCAGTACTTTTTGTTATCTAAGAGTGAAAAAGAATTTAACATAGTGTTAATGAATGAAGAGTGCGAGTAGCTGAAGCTACGCAGTTCCTTTGTGAAACATTGAAATAAAATGAAATTATTGATGGGCTTCACTGGAGGTGAAAGAACTGAAAATAATTCAGTTTCGTGTTTTAATTCTTCATAACTTGCTACGTTAGCTATGTGATGGAGTTTCTACGCACCAGAATGTTTTATGGCGAGTCGGTCATCAGTGCACTAGTATACAAAAGCCATTAGCAAAAGTTTTAGAAATGATACAGCTTGTCTCGCCAACCCGCTTCAGCGGCGAAAACTTCCAGAACTAACTGGCACAGGAAACATAGTCTTTAGCTGACACCCTGAACGGGGTCAGTACACGCCGCAATAACAATAATTCATGACAAGTAGGACAATAGCTAAAGAGAATGCTCACCTCGAATATTCGTTCGAAGATTATGTTCCGGTGAACATTTCTCCACAAAAAGCCGGCTGTCAAGGATTAAGCTTCCCTGAGGCGGGGCCGGTATAGGTCAGAGCACATAGTAGACATGCGCCCCGGACCACGTATTATCTTCATCTGAGGAAGAAGCCCGCGAAGGCACCCTCCTCACCTTCGCTCGGATCCGTAGCTGAGGCTTCGGATTCGCTCGTAAAGACAAACGAACATTTTATGCATGTCCAAAATTATTAATGTCGCCAGGAAAGTGAAGCACTCCCACCATTAATTGCCCCGCTTGTCATAAATAGTTAGCGTTTCTTACTTTTTAGGCCAGTTTTGATATGAATGAAGACCCAGTCCCTAATTATGCAAGATATGGGCTGTCTTGCACGGGACTTTAGTAAGGAGCAAGGCTGGATTTGCGACTAGCCTTTCGCTTTTCATTATTATTCAGCCAAGTGCATGAACATGCTTTGTCTCGTGAACAGAACTCTGCAGAAGCGCAAAAGTCTCTATTTAACTGAAATGAAATGGGGCCAGAATATTTGATTATGAGTGAGACCGTACAAAATATGAAGGTAACATATGACGAATGAATGTGAGCAGGATTGAGTTTTCCTATTATTATGCACTAATTTTAATTGGTTGTCTAACAAAACAAATGGTTTTGAATCATCATGACTGCGGTGGAGTTATAGTCAATTGGAGATGGTCTGAGAAGAATCAATTGAATTCACGAGATAACAAATGCTAGCATTGATTTTCTCTTTTTTCGAATGCAATTATATGACAATGAACACTGGAATTATTATTTAGTCGCAACCTTATTAGAAACTTTAAAATAAAGAAAATTCGGAGAAAATTATTCACTTTTACTGAGAAAACGATTCATCAGTCCAGCTCCATCTTCAGTTCAAAAAACAAATCATTATGGCTCCAAAAAACATATCTTCAAAAATTAAATATCAAAGTTCAATGAATGGTACTGTTTGTATTAAATTGAATCATGAAAAGAAAAACAAAATATGTCAAAAGAAAAACAAAAACACACAAGCCATATATTTGAAATAAAATTGAGCACGTAGTGAAAAATCTTCTATCTATTTACTATTGGCAAAGGTACGAACAGTCCATGTATTGTTTAGATCACGATTTCGCTTGAAAATATGTAATGGCTCTAAAATTTTGAGCTCATAAGGGGTTGAAGTAGAGTCTAAAATTTTGAAATCGGCCGGAGATATAAGGACGCAGCATTTTTCGGCATGATTTCGCGCTGATGAATGTGATGGATGTGCTAGCTGATTCCCAATTGGAAAGCTTCTACCCCGATGCTCTGCCACTCTGATACAGAAATTTTGTTACGTCATACCGACGTACGACGATGTGCACTGCACACAACTGTAAGAGTAAACAAAAGAGGCTCGCATATCAAGCGTGTCATTGAACCGGAAAAAGAAGCAACCTTACAAATTATTGACCAAAGTGACGCGTAAATGGAAGTTATGGAAAGCTTTTCCTCGTTTTTAAGTTTCTGAATTTATTATCACCAATTATGACGTGAACCAAATCCAAACCTTTTCATCAGAAATATTTATTTACCTTACACGCATATCTTCGTTTTAAATCACGAAAAGCTCGTAAATTCACTGAAATGATTTAAAGGAGAGGCCTAGCAGGATTTTCCTCGCGCTCCAAGAAATGGAAAATTTTACCTTTATCATTCGCTGTGTGTTTGGAACGCTGAGAACAGAGCAAACAAGCAATGGTAGTGTTGCTTTGTTCATGTCCGCTTTTGTTTGTGCAGGAGTAATATCAAAGACCGAAATAGAGGCCGTCCATGTAGAATTTCAACAGATAAACCTTTATTCAAGCATGCCTTTATTTGCTGCTGACAAACAGATAAGGTACTGCGAGCGGCCTTGTTCTATGGAATGATGTAACTGGACACTAAACTACGGAAATTAAAACACATATTTTAATAGATCCTCGTATAAGTTTATTTCCCATATTCAATTTTTATCCTGTGCATGTTTCAGATCGTTTTATAATCAAAAGATACTAATGTTATTGAAAGATCTTGACTTACAGAACTTTTGCATCACTTCATGATGAACTCTTTTTCTCAATGAGCATAATGTTCTATTTCTGCTCGGAAGTAGCGTGTAGTTAATATAACATTACTCTGGTTTTGGTGAAAAAGACACTCCTCGGACATTTTTTAATTTTATTCATCAATTGACTTTTTGGAAATTTTCCTTGTTGCAATCAAAACTTGTGACAGATAGTTAGTCAAGACCAGAGCTACATCAACCTAGAGAGATGGTATTGATATCCACATTACAGAAGTGTTCCAATTCTCGGCATCACTTCATCGCATTAATGATCTAGGTGTGCGAGATTTTTGAACTCTTCTGAATTTTTAGGCATGCAGTAAAATTACTCGTCTCACTAGAACCAGGCGAAGAAAGTGACATGAGAGTATTTTGCTGGTTGAGGTCAGCCCTGATAACAAAGGCTCCGAAATAAATAATTTTACAGAAACGAAGGGCTCCGAAACTTTGGATATCTCTGCGAACTGAGCACTTGTTTTCAGATTTGGTCTCACCGACTTCCTGCCCGGTTGGAATAAACTACTGTTATGTTCCTGAGAACGCAGTATTTTGGTTACACACGATGAATGGAGATAGACTGTGCGATTCTAACACTAACCCGTTCGTTAGGCCACGTAAAAAATTGTTTTATTTGGACGCGTAATCTAATGAGCGAATTTACCTCAGCTGGCCCGAGTCAGTTCAGTCTGAGGGCAGCCTCATGGACCACACGAGCTTTCTAAATTCAAAGAGTTGAATTTATTTGAGACACAATAGATGCCATTCAAGAATCCTTCCCGGCTATATCATATTTTGATCATGATAACTGTTTTCAATACGCAAAAAATTAGACGCTTAAATAAGAGAAATTTTTGATCGATCACACTTGGACATAGAATAATTGATGGCGTTCAGAGAGAAGCATGGAGGGAATAAATTTGGCTTGGGTCGGGATCACACTCCCATTTTCAAAAACACCTCAAAAAGACTCACAGAGTCAGTCAATTTTATATCTACTTCGACATACGGAGTGGAGCTCTAGAAAGCGCATAAGCTCACTCAAATTTCGTGGTACCTAATCAAATAAATTGTCAAGTTATCGAAAGTCTTCGTGTGTAAAAATTTTAATTCTTAAGAGCGTTGGTAACGCTATCTTTTTTCTGCAGCTTAAAACAAGTTAATTCCGTTTACATAATGTAACAAGACATCTGCGTCAGGGCCAAGGTTGGTAAAGATCCCTGAGAATTCTAATTGTGAGATGCGCAACCTTGTCTCCCAATTAAACGAAATCCTCGGGTAATGAGACGGTACTCAACATTTGATTTATTGACAACGGAAGGAAAAAAAACTTACCTAAAATTAATTACGAAGGTAAAGAAGGGGCTGCTGCAGAGGCAAGGAAAATAGATGCAGGAGAATGGCAATGGCAACTGCAAGGCGGGCGAGGCAACATGAAGTTTAACAAGAAGTTCAGCAAGTGATTAGGTAGCGTCACTGTAGCAGAGAAAACTGCAGTAGTTAGAGCAGGCTCAAGCGCAGCTCCACTGGGGCGAAGAGGACGTCCAGCCTGCGGGGACACCATCAACGAAGCATTGCTAGCGAGGCTCTATTGACAATATAGGAGAGAAGAGAGAGAGAGAGAGAGGAAATTCAAAAGCGGACACGATTCGCTAATAAAACTATCACAAACACAGGGCTATCAGAAACACAGAATAATTATCGGAAATACAGGATTACCGGGAACACAAAATTATATATACTTGTTAGAAATGAAGACCCTATCAAATGTCTAATTAGATAGTTTTCTAGGGCACCACAAAGAACAAAAGAAAAAAACAATGAAACCTTCAAACAAGCTGGAAGCTAAGGTTATATGAACTATACATTACAGCAAGGAGGGAACCTGCATGGAGAAGCCTCCATCCCCGCTCACAGTGAGTGAAATCTTCCGTTCGAAAACCGTCTTGTCTTTATCTTTCATGCACGGTGGAAGAAGACCGGACGCAGGAGGAATATTGTCGCCCGTACAATCTGAACCTAGGCAGAGCAGATTTAAGAAGAAAGCTATCAATAAAGACTATCCAGAGAGATTCATTTGTTTCGGTTTGGAGCGCAGGCAGCCAGCTTCGGAATAACAAGAGGAAACCAATATTTGTTGCAGGGAACACCTTTTCGAAACCTTTTTTACGTCAGCAAACCTCGAATCTAGTTGTCTTGCTCATTCCATAAAAGTTTCAATTAAGATGCAACTATTCATATACAGTTTCTCATTTCTCATTTTAAAATAATGAGAAATCTTCCGACGCTTGAATGAAAAGGTTTTGTGTCTGCATTTTAATTGAGCGAAAAGCTTGAAGATTCATTTTGATCTTTTTGTCAAGAGTTCTTCCAGCCCAACCCACAGAGTAAGAATAAAGTTTACAGTCTCCAGTCATTCACCTACTCACGTTTCGAGTGAAAAAGATTCTTACTTCATGAATACTTCGAAATGAGAAGTTCGATAATTGTGTTTGAAAAAGCAAGATGATGGATTTTCGAGGATGTTATTTCTTATGGAGTGATAAAAAGTAAAATATTTATGTACAGCATTCATGGGTTGTTACCAGTCAAGAACATTTTACGCTGATATCATGCTGCGTTTTATTTAAAATTTGCAAAGAGAATGAAGAATGATCTCTAACTTTCTCGAATGGAAGAGAGAACGTTTTCGAAAGATCAGCTTTGAAGCCCAATGTGAAGACGACATAAAAAGAAAGGCAAGACAAACTGTTATATTTCATATTTTTGCTTGTGCAAAGAAATCACTTACAAATAATTGTAAATGATTAGCAACAAAATCTAAAGATTTAGCCACAGTTTTGAAATTTGATTGTTATTCGTACACTACTCGGACATTTAAATGTATCCTATTTCTCCCTCAATTTAACTTAAAAAGCAGCACATATGGCTCAAATTTCTTTTTGTTCACATGTAGATAAACCATGAGCGTAATATGGCGAGATGTTACATAGTAGTGAAAACGCCACAAATTCAAATTATGAATCAATCAATTCATTTGATTTGGATCTCAATTACATAATAGATCTCAAAAGATCTCTGGTATTTTTGAGCATCATCCAAATCTGGAAAAT